>PVJS01008932.1:0-42217 GCA_004027185.1 Glis glis | reverse complement strand
TTTAATACTCCCCTAATATCTGTTTCTAACACTTAGTGCACCCTTCCCGCTGCTTCTCGAAAATGTCCTCATTGTCTTGCCTATGATTGGCCTAACAAGCCCCTTATTTATCAGACCCCTCTGCTTATGGGAAAGTCCCATTATCCTGCTTAACCATGATGTAACAGCCCCCCTTGGCAGCAGTTAACCATCGCACCCCCACCCTATAGAATCTCCCCTTAAGAATACCCCTTGGTAACTGCTAACTACTACTCCCCCTCCCTGTAGAATCTCTCCCTAAACAACCTATATAAACTTCTAATCTGTAAGTGGATAAGGGCTCCATCTTCCCAGGAGACCCCCCTCCACAGGCTTTATCCCAATAAAGCCTGTTCTGCCATTGCGCCATCTCCTGTTTCCTTCCCTCCCGAACTTTTCACCAGGGAAAGGGCAAAACCATGAGGAGATGTTCACAGGGGTTTCTGTTATTGGAAGGAAATTACTTTTGTGTGTGTGTGTGTGTGTGTGTGTGTGTGTGTGTGGTACTGGGGATTGAACCCAGGGGCATTTTACCTCCGAGCTTCACCCCCAGCCCTATTTTTTATCCTTTATTTTGAAATAGGGTATCACTAAGTTGCAGAAGGCCTCACTAAGTAGCTGAGGCTGGCCTCGAACCCGGATCCTCCTGTCTTAGCCTCCCAAGTACTGGGATTACAAGCATGCGCCACCACGCCCGGCTGAAAATTACTAATAAATGGTCTTTGCTTTTGTCCTGGACCTCTCTCCAAATATCTCAAGCTTTCCCTTTGTCTGCAAGGAATGAGAAAAGTAGTCTCTCCAACCTTATTATACTCCATTTGCTTCACAGTGAGTGTCACATTCTCTTCTTTCAATTCCGGAAAGACTATCTCTACCCAACTCAAAGGGGAGCGAAGCCTGGCACCACATTTGGGCATCCTCCAGGTATAAACAGTCCCGGCTGGTCGGTCATATCAAGATCCCAGCTCCTCTCAGATGCCATTTGGCTTCCAGCTGCCAAATCCGATGCTAACACCAGGCTGCATCCGTCTTGCCCCTGCTCCTGTGTCCTCATTGACTGTGGGGCAGAGATGGGTAGTGTTGGCTGCCTGGTTGGCAGATGTCAGCCTCTGTTAAGTGAGAATCCAAGTGCAGAAGGCTTACAGAGGGGTCCCTGGTGGTCCTGCGTTTCAGGTTGGGTGGTCTCATTCAGCATGCCCAGGGCCTGGCCCACAGAGAGCCTGGCTCTGTCATTCCTGCCAGCCATTCCCCACCAGCCTGCCCTACAGAGGCTCCTCTGCTGGCCTGATCCCCCTCCACAGTCTCTCCAGGGCTATGTCCTCTTCCTCGGGGACCAGTGAATTCTGCCTGCTACAAGATAAGTTTTCTACAAATGCTCCCCACCCCTGACTCTTTAGTATTCAAGATCACAGGGGCCCAGGGAGGTGCCTGTGTCACGCAAGAGCATACCTGGTAGGCTTCTGTTCTAGCCCTGGGGAGACCAGGGAAGCTGCCCAGCTCAGCAGTCTGAATCCCTGGTCCTTGTCAAGTCGGGGGCAGAGTCTCAGGGAGCCTCAGAGTGGTTTGTTTATTCCACTCTGGTAGAAATGCTGCTAGCCCATATGACACCTTTGTGAAAATTAGGAAAAAAGACTTCCTTTTCTCTAATGAAGCCACAAGCCAGGCACATGGCTGATCAAGCGAAAGTCAGCTAGATTTCAGTCCCACTTGACTCCTTGACTGAGTGTCTTTGTCAATGCCCATCCTGCACAACTGTGTAAGGCAGTCTGATCCCGTCCCTTTAACTTTCTCTCATTTAATCCTCCTAACATCCCTATAAAACAGGCATTTTATACCTGCAACTCAGGCTGCAAGAGGTAAGGCAGCTTGCCTGAGATTGTCCAGTTAGTAAATGGTGGTGCTGGGAAGAAACTCCAGGCTTGTGAGAGGCTGGAACCAGGGTCTTAATCACTTCAGTGTACCACTCTCCCTGCCTGATGGCCATGGTTCTCTCAGGGTATTCTCGATACACAGCCCCCTCCCCCCCCCCAAGGGTGACAGCCCTTCAGTGAGCTCCGTGCTATTTCTAGAGCCTGAGCAGCTGCCATCTGGAGCCAGCATACTACCCATCAGCAAACACGCGGGAAAGGGGAGGGGAAACTGCAGCCTGACAATCCCAGGACTGCAGTATCCTCCCAGACAAGCCCAGAGAGAGGCCAGAGGACTCGTGTGTTAACCATCTCGGCCACAGCAGCCAGGAGGAGACTGCCCAGGCAGTGACCCTGGCTGGACCATAGCTCTGCTCAGCAGCCTCAGACATCAGCTGCTCTCTCTGGGACACAGTTTCCTCACCTGTCCCCAAGAATGACCAGAACTGTTCTGAGCTATCAGCTCTAAAAGCTAGGAGCCTGGTGCTCCAAGTGCAACCCCAGGAGGTACTGTGGTGAATCTGCTCCTGGGTGTCACTCCCGCAAAGCCTGGACTGTCATTCCCAGCATGCAGTGGGAACTCAGGACAGGGGCAAAGCCAGACACTGAGACTCACTACCCCATCAGGGCGGCAGCTCTAGCGTCAGCACGTTCATTCCCTACAAGGCTGCCTACATGGTGATCTTATTGCCTGGGCCAGACCAGGGATCCCTGAAAGCTCCCTCTGTAAAATCCAGCTCAGCAGCATGTCTACACTAGCACTGGTCAGTGTCCCTAATGCTCCTGGTGGGCTCTGACCCCCCCACCAGCACCCAAGCCAGGAGCTGCATCCTAGTAGCTTCCTCTCCATCTCTAGCCAAATCTTGCTGTGTCTACTTCCTTTGTAACCCTCATCTCCAGCCCTGTGTGGGGATGGGAGTCAGTCTTCCTGTCTCATCTGGACTCTCTCTGTGTCTTCCTAGTTACCACCACTCATTCTATCTGAGGTCAGCTTGTGTCAGCTTCCTCTGCCTGCTTTCCTGCCCTCTTGTCTCTGTGTCTGAGGTCCCTGGGCACACCTCCCCCAGCCCTGATTACCTTGAATTCCACCCAATTCCTCCATGGCCTGTCTGTGCCCCTCGGTGGATGGGGAGGGCTTCTCTCCTCTCTCACTCACTGAAGGTTTGCTGACCCTCTACTAGGTGCCAGGCACTGATTTAGGCAGGACACAGTGATGTACTAGCCAGGCAAAAATCCTCTCCCACATCCAGCCTCCATGAAAGAGATAAGAAAATATTTATTCAACTAAGTTCCAAGTAACAATAAGCTCTAAAAAAAAAAAAAAAGAAAAGGAGGGATGGAAGACTGGAGGGTGGTGAAGAAGTCCTCCCTGGACAGGGGACATGACAGCATAGGTGAGCTCTATGCAGATGTGCAGGAAGAATGTTCCAGACAGAGAACAGCAAGTGAATACAAATGCTCTGAGGTCAGCAAGAGCTGGCCAGCTGTGGGCTCAGCAGTGCAGCAGAAGTGTGGCAGGGTAGACAGAGATGGGCAGCACCAGGCCATGCTGGGATTGTGGGCTGCTTGGCATCACAGGGGCTCACCGAGCATTTATCAGAGAACAGCATGAACTGATTTAAAGTCCAGGCTGGCTGCCGTGGGGGTGGGAAGGGAGAATAGGAAACTGTGGCAGTGTGAGAAGCTGGTGCCCTGCACGAGGGGCAGAGCATCTGGGAGAAAACAGACCTGGGAAATAGTTTAGGGATGGGCCAGCAGGATGTGCTGATGGCTAAGATTTAGCAGGCAAAAGAGAAAAAGCTATGGTAACTCCTAAAACTTTAGCTGGAATGACAAGTTTGGTGATGAAGCCATTTACAGCAGTGGATGAGATATGGGGTATGAATGGAAAGATGAGTGGACTCTGGAAAGTTTGCTGTGATCCCCAGACATCCAAGGGGAGATAATGGCAGGCAGTCAGAGATACACACCTGCGGCCCAGGGCAGAGGGCACACTAAAGTTAAAGGACAAAGGACTCCATGAGGTGTGGGAGGGAGAGAGTAGACAGAAGGAAAAAGAGGGCCAAGGACAGGACTGAGGTCAGCTCGGACATTCTGATGGTGGCAGAGGAAAATGAGCAGGAAGGTGTGCAGGCGGGAGGAAAAGCTAGACATGGAGCCCAGGGGCACAGATGCTCAGAGGAGAGAGTGCCTTTCTGGGACAGAAGGGCAACTCCATCCAATGCTAACAGGCAGAGGCAGATGGAAGGCACCACTGAGCTAGCAACTAGGGGGTCATCAGTAGCCTCAACAGGAGCAGATGCGCTCCAGGAGTGTGGATGGAAGCAAGACCAGAAGAGCAAGGTGTTGGCGATGGAGACCATAAAGTCTCCATGAGAAGAGCTGAGGGCATGTAGAAGACTGGGTCTGGGGGAAGTGGAGAGGATGGGACCTGTTCTGATGTGTGGAGGGACAGCGGGAGGAAGAAGGAATGGACTTAAGGGTTCTGCAAGGCTCCAAAAAGCAAACCCAAGAGCCCCAACTGAACATAGAGAGGGAAGGTTCACACTCAACAGAACCAAAGCACACTCTAATGGAGGTCTGCATGGCAGAGGATGGCCTCTTTGCCAGCCTTATGAGCCCCATCACCTACCATTCCAGTACAGACCTGGCAGCTATCAATTAAAGAGGATGCAGGGTTATGCATGGCCACATGGAGCTTCTAGGTGCTTCTAGAACTTGCAGCTTCTAGAGGACACTTGAAAATGTCCTCCCATCTGATTATTAGGTAGGTGCTGGTCCTCCCAGCCCACACCCTGCCTCCTTTTCTTTCTATTCTCCATTTCTTTCCATCCTCACTTCTTCCCAAGGTCCCCTACCTTTGCCAAGACTGAAAGGAAGTTCTCAAGGAGGCAGGAAGCACAGGGGCTGTGAGGAAAGGGAAGAGGAGAGCCAGTGAAAACAGCCAGAGGAAGGACAGAGTGGTGGGGGGGCTGACCTGGGGTGAGCGGGGGATCCAGCCTTCTCCCTTTAGAGAGCTGGATGCTACCAAACCAGCCTGTTTTGCCCTCTACACAGCATGACAATCACTGCAATGACAAGTGTTCCAGAAGCAAAAGAATTTATTCACAAGGTGGCCAAGCATAAAGACAAGAGACCAGGTCTCAAACCCACCTCCCTGAGGAGAGGGCTTGGATATATTTATGGGATAGAGGAGGGGTGATTTAGGGTGTGGGGCAAGGTGAATGGAGGAGAAGTCATCAGTGGCCTGCACACACACCATCTTCATGGCTCCTCATAAGGTGCAGGTTCAGAAAATGGCAGCATTAGCATGATCTGAGGGTGGCGGTTCTGGTTCTGATGTCAAAAGGTCACCCCATTGGACACCTGCACAAGCCCAGCTGAAGAGCTGGTAGCTTCCAACAAAAGCAGCCTTCAAGTCCCTGAAAAGTAACCTAGGCAACCAGTTATCATCATGACCCACACATCAGAGTTGTTATCAACAGCAGAGTTAGTGGGAGACTAATAAGATATTGCTCGCTGTGTGACCTCCCTAGTTAGTGATTTTTAAAGAGAACTAGAAGTAACTAAAATCAAGTGAAGCCAGAGGGTGTATACAGGGTTTCCTTCCATTTCAAGGGGATAAGGCCTGGTGAGGGGGTGCCGGGGCCAGGCTCTACCCAGGATGCACACTCAGGGAACCCCAACAGAGGCTGAGTGGGGCAGGAGAGACTTGTGAGGACCGCACCTGTGTGAGGTGTTTAACCTTGGAGCCCTCAGCCAGCTACAGAACACATGGCCTCCTTTGTATCAACCAGAGTTGGGTTAATATCCCCAGCTTACAGATGAAGAAATTGAGGCACAGAAAGTTTATGTAATGGTTATTTGCCCAGGGGAACCCATTGAGACTTAAGGTCCCAAAGACTCAGGAGTCAGGGAGCTCAGGGAACTACACCATCTGAGGAGACTCCTGGCACCAACTACTCCATTTCCAGCAACAGTCTCATCTGCCCGAAGCCTGGTATCTGTTAGGTCATGGCAGGTTCATATGAGGTGGATGGGAGGAAGGTGGAAGCCGTCATTTTTGTCTTGGTTTTTTTTTTTTGTGTGTGTGTGTGTGTGTGTTACTGGGAATTGAACCTAGGGGCATTCTACCTTTGAACAAACCCCCAGCCCTATTTTATTTTTTATTTTGAAACAGAATCTCGCTACATTGCTGGGGCTGGCCTTGAACCTGTGATCCTCCTGTCTCAGCCTCCCAAGTACTGGGATTACAAGCGTGCACCACTTCGCCTAGCTTGTTTGTTTGTTTTTCCAGCACCCAACCCAGAACACTCTGCCAAATCTGACTCTCCAAATTCTTTTCAGGTGAACAGAGTCCAAGAGCTCCACCCTACTCCTATTTTGTTCCACTTTCTTTTCCATAAATGTGAAAATTGGCCAGAAAGGCTCACACTAAGCCATCCTGCACCTACAACCTCACTGCAACACCTAAAATCTCATGTTGCCCCAACAGCCCCTCTGTGAAATGCAGAATCCCCAGGCAGGTAGAGGGACACACCTTTCAGGAACAACAATCAGGAAAGCACCAAGTTCAGGGATCAGGAAGCTCATGGAGAGACCCCATGAGAGGAATGGGTGAAGGGGAGGGAGGAAGCCACAGAAGACAGATCGTGGGAAAGAGGGAAAGGGCAGAGAGAGAACCCAGTAGTCATCACTCCTGAAGCCAATGCTGCAGCTTTCACAAAATGGGAGAACTATGCAGAGAACAGAGGTACTTAAATCCATAGGGCCTTTTTATTCTGGTCTAACTGCTGGGAACTGAGGGCAGAAACAGAAGGTAACAGCTGACTTGAAAAGAAGAGGCGAGCAGCGTTCACCCCATCTTGGATGATCTGTCCACAGCCCAGAAAGAAAAATCCCTCTCACACCTCCCACCGGTGCTGGAACTTCACAGCCACACTACACAAGGTGTGCTCCACCTCCACCACCCACCACCTGGAAGTGATTTTAGCCTGTCTGTGACTCAGTTTTCTTATCTGTAACATGGAGATAACTATAGGACCCATCTCAAAGGTTTGAGGGTGAGAGTTAAATGCAATAACACATGGAAGGCACCCAGAAATGCATGGCATACAGTCAGCCTGCAGTGATGCCAGGCTACAGGCAGGGCCCTCGTGATCCAAGTTGAGTCTCAGCCCCTCTCACTTCCATGCTAAGCCTCCAGAGCCCTCACCATCTGCACCACACAATTTATTACCTAATTATACACTGTCTTGAAACAATTAGGGAGCAATTCACTACAGCCTAATAAAGTGCTGAAATGAATTCAGGCAAGTTCCTTCCGGCTCTAAAATATGATCATTCCAAACCCCATACGGTACAGGACTTGCTGGACATGCACATAGAACTCAGCCCTGCCCTTGATGTTCACTAGACTCACTCTTCCGCAGAGACCTGTCACCAGTCTGGAACTTCCCTCCTGCGATGGGGCTACCCTCCTCACTCCAACCAGGAAAGCCAGCAGCACAGGGAGAATGGCGTCCTGGCCACAGGTGGCTTGGTGGCAGCAGCCTGGCCAGCTCTGTTCTAAACCTCAGACTCAAGTCTCCCTGGGATGCCTCTCCTCTCCTCCTCTTGCCATCTCATCCCAGGAGTAAGCCTGGGGCATCAAGGCTGGTGTGAAATGGGGAAGAAGGGGCCACGGAGGCTGGAACACCAGGCTGACTGTGGCTGTGCCAGGAGCCCAAGGGCAGGAGGCCCTGGAGATGCGCATAGGTGGTGTGGCCTGGGCCCAAGGTGAGAGGTTCTAGGGACTGGGGGATGACTGAGCCAACACAGAGGATGCATTGCACTAGCTGGAGAATTCTCTGGGTGTCATGATGGAAACTGCCCTGAGGGCAGGCATATCTTACAGAAGGTAGAGTTAAAGGGCGTCAGGTGGGCTGGGCTCTCCAAGAGGGCTCAGAGGGGGAGGCGGGGCAGGCGATGCATACTGACATGTGGGCAGGATGTTATGACTAAAGTGTCTCCCCTTTCTGGGGATGAGTTTTCAGACAGTGCCAGGAGACAAGAAGGTTGAATCCAAGGGAATAAATTTCTAAGGGAAGATTTGGTAGGCTGAAATTGAAATTTGCTTTCTTTTTTTTTCTTTTTTTGCGGTACCGGGGATTGAACCCAGGGGTGTTCTACCTCCGAGCTACACCCCCAGCCCTATTTTTTATACTTTATTTTGAAACTGGGTCTCACGAAGTTGCGGAGGGCCTCACTAAGTAGCTGAGGCTGGCCGCGAACCCGAATCCTCCAGTCTCAGCCTCCCAAGTACTGTGATTACAAGCGTGCGCCACCACGCCCGGCCTGAAGTTTGCTTTCTTACCAATAGCCTTTACTACTTTTCTGCTTAATTCATTCTTGTGTTCAATTAACATTGATTGAGCACCTACTATGTGGCAGGTGCCATACTAGGTGCTTAGAACTCAAAGATGAAGAAGCACAACCACTGTCTAGCTGAGGAGAAACACAAACTTATAGTTTGAACAAGACAAGAACTATCTTCAAAGACCTTCCTATTTATTCCCTACTTATTCAAAGTATCCACTTAAATAGAAACATTTGATGATTAAAAATTATTCCTATCTGTTCACTAAAGCAATTTCTCTGAGGATGCTTATTGGATAATGCTTTAAAGAACTAGATTTGAACTTAATAAAGCTAAATGTCAAAGTATATTTTATAATTCACACACTTTGCAGTTCAGCCTTGACTTCCCCCAGCCTGTGTCTAATGAGAAGATCCAGCCTGGATTTTCTTGGTGGTCCTGTTTGGAGTTTCCAGGCTGACCATCTGGAGAGGCTCTTTCTCCTGGTGGCCTCTCCATGAGCATATAGTAGGCATCATTTGCCTTCCTGCCTCCCTCTATCCTCTGCCTCTGGTTATATTTGGTACCTCCTGACTTCCCTTCCGACCCTGTTAATGATAAATGATAACAGGATGCACCACATTTTGACATACTACACAACTATAGATAGCAAAATATGGCATGCACTGAATTATTCAACAGATGAATAATACCACAAGGAGTATTCCCCATTCCAGATGCGAAGACATGTTAATCGGGATGATGTACATGGTGTCCTCATTAGATCCTCCCCTGGGCCCTGCAAACCTACTGCTAGGAGCTGTCCAACCCATTTTAAAGAAGGCACAAGTGCTCAGTTACCAAGGTAAAAAATCTCCCACAGCAGGCTCAGTTCTAGAGACATTAACCATTATTTCCCACACATGAGAACTATACACACAAAGTATTTTATACATGTGGGTACTTTGTGGGTCAACTAGAAATTGAGGTATGAAATTGGAATCATCCCAGAGAAATTTGGGATGTGTGATCATGATGACATTTGTTCTGTGACTAAGGGAATTCTTGGTCAAATGGCAGCTCTTCAAAAGGAAGTCAACTCCGCTGGTAATGACATTGGCTAAAGGGCACCTGAATTCCAAAACCAAATTGACAGAGGCCAGCAGTGTCTCCGCCAAGTGAAAACAGGAAAGGGGAGGCAGGACTGAGTCACCAAGACAGGAAGACAGGAAGAGAAAACAAAGAACAAGAGAGGGAGAAAGAAAGGTGGGCCACGAAAGGACAAGGAGAAAGGGAGAGAAGAACAGGTGGAATGGGAAGGGAAGGGAGTGAAAGCAAGTGTTGAGGAAGAGGAAGGAGAAGATGCTGGCAGCAGGAAGCATTAGGGACAGACCCCTACAATGGCCTCAGCTGCTGACTGGGGACATCTGTCCAGACAACCTCCCAGAGGCCTGTCCTTCCTGCTCACTTCAGGCCTCTCAAGTAGCCATCTCTTCCAGGAGGACACCTGCTCACTACATAGACCACCTCCTATCTGTGCAGGTGGGGCACACAGCCAATGGGCTGACGTGAGAAACTCAACATCTAAAGGACCACCATGGGCCACTCACCCTCCCTGTGACATCCCAGGGGCCATGCAGCTGGCCAGGGCTCCTGCTGCCCACATACAGAAAGAACTATGGCCCTAAGAGGCCAGCATCAGCCACTGGAGCCCTGGCCATGAGTGCAGCCATCCCCACACCTCAGGCCTGCCTGCAGCCATCTGCCTGCCTGGATTCTGACACTGCAGACACATCTTGACTTTCTCAAAGCATTGAACAAAAGCGCACCTGAAAAACACACTGCTTCTCCTCTGCAGGCTCAATTTCATCTTTAGGTGTCAAAATTAACAGTGAGGAAAGCTCGAGCCTTTTTCCCAGGGAAACAGATCTGAGAGTTACCCATACTTAGAAATAAAAAATTAAATTGGGCATGGTGGCCCACCCTTGTAATCCCAGTACTTTGGGAGGCTGAGACCGGAGGATCTGGGTTCGCAGCCAGCCTCAGCTACTTATTGAGGCCCTCAGCAACTTAGTGAGACCCTGTTTCAAAATCAAGAATAAAAAAAATAGGCCTGGGGGTGTAGCTCAGAGGTAGAATGTCCCCCTGGGTTCAATCCCCAGTACTGCAAAAAAAAAGAAACTAAAGGACCAAGTAGCTTAGCTGGCAGGTTCCAGCCACACCCAGCTCCAAACAGAAAACATCCTGCTTTGTCACAAAAATTTCCCATAATCCCTCCCTACAAGGGGTGTGTCCACCTAAGAAGGGTCCATTTGCATCAGCTAATGATTACTGAACCCCCACCCGAGTATGCAGAGTACCCTTAGTTGTTGATATGAGATCCAAACACTACAACAGATCAAGAGAAAACAGCCATGTGATGTGAATGTCACAGTTCAATGCCTCCAGATGGAAGTGGCTCTGCCCACCAAGGGTGCTCACTTGTGCCTGGGCAGTAGACTCCAGAGGAGCAGGGGACCCTGGCCCGACACCCACCCCCTAATGCCACCACATACCTACCAGCTGACATCCACAATCTCTGCTCCTGGCATCCAGCTTTGGCTCTCATCCTCAAATGGAGGCTTGAAACCCAGGCACCCTCCCACCCCAGAAGGGGTCAGTGATCCCTACTGATGGGGGTTGGATCCTATCCCACATCCACCCACCCCTCAAGTTAAGAGACAGGCAGGACCCCAAAATGCAGAGAGCTGTGAGCCACCAGACCCAGCCGCTCCTCCCCTGAGGGCAGCTGTGGGGTGGGCAGTGGGGCAGGGATGGCAAAGTCCCCACAGGTGGGCTCCCCCCGCCCTGGCCATTCCCCGTGGTCTGTACCTGGAGGTGGAGTTATTCCTGCTCTGCACTGCCAGGTTGTCGGTGACATTAAAGAGCCTCGTCCAATTTGCCAGCTGGTCACCACTCTGCCAACCAAACTGGAGGCCTCTGGCAAGAAAACGAGGTAGTTGGTACACATGTTCATTTGTTGGGTTAAGCCTGTCTACCAGGGAGCCACATTCCATCACTGAATCCAAGTGACATTGGGCCTTGATTATGCATTTGATGGTGATGATGGCAATGGCTCCAAACACAAGGATGATGACAGTAGCCACAGCCTTCCATGGTGCCTCTGGTCCCACATCCATCCCCTCGCATCCTCTTTTCCAGCAGGGCTGAGATCACACATTTTACACACACAGAAATGGGTGCTTAGCAAGAATAAGGCCAGAGGGGTCGTCTACCTCTCCATGGTGCCGTCCCTCAATTCCTGCCTCTAGAGACTTAAACCAGAAGAGCCCTCCCTGGAGGCCAGAGACACTTCAAAGATTTCCATGAAATTGCCAGTTTTCCAATGCATAAGGATGCCGCTCCTGGCTTGAGATGATGAACTGAACACATGTTTATTTGCACTCCCTCCTCCAAACTGCAAAAAATGACAGTGAAGCAATAAGCAAGGACCCTGAGCATGGAGAAGAGGTGATAGAAGGTGCTAGCAACAACGTTTGGGAAGATGACAGGCAGATGGGTAGCCACCTTAGGCAGAGAGTATGGAATCCTGACTACCTGCAAGGGGGAGACCTATCTGCATGGGAGGGACCAGGCCACAGCAGGATGGTGCTAAAGAAGGAGGATTGGGTAAAGTCTATATAAAGAGCAGTTAGACAACCCTCCCCTGCAACACACACCTCAGATCCCCTTCCCAGGCCCGAGCAGTCTGGCCGGTCCCCCTGCCCACCCCACAGACATAGCACCTTTGCTCCCAGGGGAGTCGACCCAGAGAGGTTCTGCACTGTTCCCTTTGCGTGCAGACTGCACTGAAAACAGCTGGGGGACCTGAAAGTCTACTAACTGAGGGCACAGTGCTGGGACACCTATTCTGTCCCTCTGATTTAGCCAGAGATGCATTTCTCAGAAGGGAAATCAAGGCTCAAAGGAAACAGCTAAGAAGAAAAGGGTTAGTGCACACCTGAGGGCCCCAGGCTAGGCCTCCCCTGGCACTGTGAATGCCTGGGGCCGGAGAGCTGATTGCAGTGGGACCATCCTGTGTATCGCAGGACGTTGCATGACCTCCCTGGTCTCCACTACTAGATGCCAGCAGCACTCCCCGTCCCTTGCCCCCCAAACCTTCTTGCAGTGAGGATCAAAAATGTCTCCAGAGAATATTGTGCTAAATGAGATTAGCCAGTCACAAAAAGTGAAAGGTCAGATGTAGAAGCTAGGGAGAAATCGGGACTCAAGAGGGACTGCAGACAAAGGAGGAGAAACCTGGGTGAAGTGAAGGAGGGGACCTAACTGAGGGAGGCGGGAGGCGGGGACTTGAAGAGGGAAACACTGCAATGGACATGATGTGCACACACAAATTCATCAATGCCAACCGCAGTGCCATGCATGGGAAGGTGGGGAGGGAGAAGGAGTGGGGTGGGAACTGGGGGAGGGCTCGAGTGCTATGCACATGATGCCTCTATCACCCTGAACTTCATCACGATGTATGGTTACAATGGACCAATAAAAAAATATATTAAAAAAGTCTCCAGCCAGGCGTGGTGGCGCACGCTTGTAATCCCAGTACTTGGGAGGCGGAGACTGGAGGATCTGGGTTCACGGCCAGCCTCAGCTACTTAGTGAGGCCCTCCGCAACTTCGTGAGACCCTGTTTCAAAATAAAGTATAAAAAATAGGGCCGGAGGTGTAGCTCGGAGGTAAAACGCCCCTGGGTTCAATCCCCGGTACCGCAAAAAAAAAAAAAGTCTCCAGATGTTGCCATATGTCCCAGGGGGCAAAAATCACCCTGGTTGGGAACTAGTGTTGTACAACAATGCACAGAGCTTCTAAGTGACCTTCTAGGGACTGGCTGGCCCTTAAACATGAATGGGCTATTAGAATCCATCGGCAGGTGAAGAAAGCCTGAACTTGAAAGTCAGAGAACAGAACAAACAAAGGAACTTAGGGGAAAAGAGACAGATGAAAAGAGCAGAAAACAACTTTTAATAAGACCCATAACAATAACTAGCCTCTTGGATAAGGGAATGGGCAGCAGGTGGTTGCTGGGGCTGATCCATCCGTATCTCCACGAATGAGCAGATGCCCTTAGTGGAGTCTCTGCACCCCTCGCAGCCTCTGCTCTCATCTTTCAAGCGAGGGAACGGTCTCAGATGTCTCCAAAGTCCTTCACCAAAAGTGTCACAGAGCTGAGCCAAGTGCTCAGATGCCTACCATCTCCCCCTGGAAGTCTAGCTCACCCCCCACCTGCATGGTGGCTCAGCTTCCCAGCCAGACAGTGGCTGAGGGGCCTCTCGGGGCCCTGCTAATGGAGAGCTGCACACAGGAGGCGCTCAATCAGTGTGTTGCTGACTGCCTGCTGGTTCCCTTCCCATCTTCTCCATGGCAGAGGGGAGCTCGGCCTGGAGGAGGAATAGGCACAACACACAGGAGAGAACCCAGGGCTGAAGCAGAATGCCCATCCAGTTCCCAGTTCATCCGGAAAATAGTGGTTTTCCATTTGGGTCTGATTCCATTCTTATTCATTTATTTATTTAAGTGATTAAGTTTTATTACTTAAGAGATCAGCAAGGCATTTCTTTGAGAGCATCTGTGTTTGGTTTATTTGGAAGAGTCATTTGTCGAGCACTTACTACGAACTGGGCCCTTTACATATAGGATTCTTAATTCCTACAACAGACTAGCTCAGTGGTAAAGAACTTGCCTAGAACATATGAGGCTCTGGGTTCAATTCCCAGTACTACCATTCCCATCAAAAAAAGAAAAGTGACAGTATCAATTCCTCCAACAGTCCACACAAAAAGCCTCCTTGTCTCTATAGATGATGAAATGTGCAGCTCAAAGAGGTTTAGTAACTTACCCAAGACCACGAGGCTAACAAATGGCCAGGCTAAGATTTCAAAGCAGAGTTGTCTGAAACAAAGCACTTTTAATTTTTTTTTTTAATGTGGTACTGGGGATTGAACCCAGGGGCATTCTACCTCTGAGCTACACCCACCCCCAGCCCTATTTTATGTTTTATTTTGAAACAGGGTCTCACTAAGTTGCGGAGGGCCTCACTAAATTGCTGAGGCTTGCTGCGAACCTACAATCCTCCTGTCTCAGCCTCCCAAGTACTGGGATTACAAGTGTGCGCCACCACACCTAGCACACTTTTACTTCTAACAACCTTGATTTTATCTGTGGGCCAAGGATATAATAACATTTCCACCCGAGATTTTACAAACTCGCTGATTTACAAGCATTTTCAAATCAGTTCTCAGTCCAGGAGTCTGCTATGGAACTCAACAGACTCCATAAAAATAATCTGGTCAGCAGAACTTTTCCCCATGAAAGGTCCCAAAGGCCAGCTAGCCCTGCTATCACTCTGCCACCCATGGGAGACAGTCCTTCCCTGAGGGGTAGAAGTCAGGGACTACTAAGCAGGCATTACCTACAATCATTGAGCAGGAAACATGATGACATAGAAAGGTGCTCATCAGCTGGTAAGGCGGCACACACTTCTAATCCCAATACTTGGGAGGCTGAGATAGGAAGATAGCAAGGTTCGAGACCAGCCTCAATAACTTAGCGAGGCCCTTGGCAACTTAAGTGAGACCCTGTTTCAAAATTTAAAGAATAAATAAATAAAAATAAAAAGGACTGGGAGTGTAACTCAAAGGTGGAATGCCCCTGGGTTCAATCCCCAATACCAAAGGCAGGAGGTTGGGGGGGCAGGTGCTCATTATAAATTAAATGAAAAACACAGGCAAAAACAAAAGAGGATATGATGTAGTAGCCCTACTTTTATAAGGTTTTATACTATTAAGCTGGCTCTCTTTGTAGGTAGAATTAAAGTGCATTTCTTCTTTTACTTTTTTGGGGGAGGGGTATTGGGGATTGAACCCAGAGGCATTCTAACTCCAAGTTATACTCCTAGCCCTATTTTATTTCTTATTTAGAAACAGGGTCTCACTAAGTTGCGGAGGGCCTTGCTAAGTTGCCAAGGCTGGCTTTGAATCTGGGATCCTCCTGTCTCAGCCTTCCAAGTACTGGGATTACAAGTCTGCACCACCACGCCTGGCTTTGCATTTCTTCTTTTAGTTCAACAATTTTTTCTGATTTATCTAAAAAAAATTGCAAGCCGGGTGTGGTGACACACACTTGTAATCCCACTACTTGGGAGGCTGAGACAGGACGATCGTAGTTTCGAAGCCAGTCTCAGCAACTTAGTGAGGCTCTCAGTAATTTAGCAAGACCCTGTTCCCAAGTAAGAAATAAAATTGGTCTGGAGGTATAGCTCGGAGGTAGAAGGCCCCTGGGTTTCATCCTCAGTACCATCAAAAAAAAAAAAATTACATCTTTTCGAAACTATATATTAATTTAAATTATATTCCTGAGCTAAGTGTAGGGATTGTCTATTATTAACTAATTAAACCCCAATGAGGAAGGTGTGTGGAAGTATAAAGGAGAATAACAATGAAAAGAGAAGTTTTTTTGGGGGGGGGTGTTTGTTTGCAGTACTGGGGATTGACCCAGGACCTTGCACATGCTAGGCAAGTGCTCAACCGCTGAGCTCCATCCCCAGCCCTTTAAAAAAAATTTTTTTTAGCCGGGTGTGGTGGCGCACGCTTGTAATCCCAGTACTTGGGAGGCTGAGTACTTGGGAGGCGGAGACGGAAGATCCGGGTTCGCAGCCAGCCTCAGCGACTTAGTGAGGCCCTCTGCAACTTCGTGAGACCCGGTTTCAAAATAAAGTACAAAAAATAGGGCCGGGGGTGTAGCTCGGAGGTAGAACGCCCCTGGGTTCAATCCCCGGTACCGCAAAAAAAAAAATTTTTTTTTTGTTTTGACACAGGTCCTCACTAAGTTGCCTATGCTAGATTCGAATTTGTGATCCTTCTGCCTCAGCCTCCCTAGTACCAAGAATTACAACTGTGCATCAGCCGGCTAGAAAAAAGAAGTTTTATTCTCTCCTTCATTTATTCAAAAATATTTATTGAGCATCTACAATGTGCCAGAAACTCTGCTAGTTACTTGGACAAGTAACAAAGGAGAGAAAACTTTTGTTTTCAAAATGTTTACCATAAAGTTGAAGTGCTTACACTAACTTGAAAATATTAACACACATTGAAATGTGTGAAAATATTAACACACCATATTAACCCATGAAATATTAACCCATGAAAATATTAACACACATGAAAATAACTGACACGCATGAAAACCAACATGCATATGTGAGAATATTAGCAAACAACTAAATAACACACACACACAAATGTTAGCAAACAACAGAGAGCAAAATCAAGTGCTAAAAGGGGTGCTCTGTTTTGTTTCAATTTTTTGGTCTAATTTATTTTAAAAGAAGGAAAATATTTGAAATAAATATGGTAGAATGTTAACATTATTATTATTATTATTATGTTAATATTATTAGCTGTTAATTCTTAGTCATGACTAAATGAATGTTTGCTATACTATTCTCCTTTATTTTTCTGTGATGGCCTAAAAGAATTTTTTTGTGTGTGTGTGGTTCTGGGGCTGGAACCCAGCGGCATTCTGCCTCCGAGCTACACCCAGCCCTACTTTATTCTTTTGAAACAGGGTCTCACGAAGTTGCAGAGGGCCTCACTAAGTTGCTGAGGCTGGCCGAGAACTTGCGATCCTCCTATCTCAGCCTCCCAAATACTGGGATTGCAAGCGTGCGCCACCACGTGTGGCACTAAAAGAATTTTTTAAAATGAAGTATTTTCAGTAAACTAGTAATCACTAAGAATGCTCTGGAGTCGCCAAAGGCAGCTTTCTAGACACAGTCAGCTGTGTAGCATCTTTGCACCTTGCAGATTAAGCTATCATTGATCACTGTCTTCAACCTAAGGAAACATAGCATGTAAAGAATTATGTGAACTGATTTATTCAAGACTGGATTCAGATATTTAGAGGCCTCAAGCACAGAAAAGTTTATGATGCCACCTAACGCCCATACTTTCTCAGATGTTACATGCCTGTTGAAATTAAAATAGCTTCAGTCTGGATTTCCTGATTATGAAATTTGGAAGGGGTTCATTGAGGCTCAGCTTTCCTCTGTTGTGGTGGGTGTTGATGACAACCAGGCTCAACCAGGTCCCCTGTTGCATAACCTTTAATATGGAATTTAACCCCCTGATCTCAAAGCAATGAATCCTCCAGCCAGCTGAGGCTTCCCAGAGGCAACTACAGGGAATTTCAGGGCAAAAAGCAAAATCACATCTCAGAGAAGTAATTTAAAAACAGGAGGAATTGCCTGTTAGAGTGGAATTACCTTCATTAATAATGAAGACATTGCATTAATAATGTAAGACATTAGTTTTTTTAAATTTATGACATTGGATTTATAAAATATATGGTAGCTGGGCGTGGTGGCACATGCTTGTAATCCTAGTACTTGGGTGGCTGAGACAGGAGGATCACAGATTTGAAGCCAGCCTCAGCAACTCAGTGAGGCTCTCAGCTACTTAGCGAGACCCTGTTTCAAAAAAAGTAAAATAAAATAGGTCAGGGGCTGTAGCCCAAAGGAAGTCCCCTGGGTTCCATCCCCAGTATCAACACACACACACACACACACACACACACACACACACACACACACACACATATATGGTTAGGTACTGTGACAGGTTTATATGTAATTTCAAATTTTCCCAAAGGTTTGGAGCAATTATTAGTATCTCCATTTCACTGATGAGGAAACTGAGGCTCTGGGAGATTAGATTCATAACTTGCCCAGTTATTGTAGGAAGCAGAGAAAGTATTCAAGCTGGAGTCCAATCCCAGGACCTGTGCTTCTTTCTTCTCTCCTTTTTGTTTTTTTTTTTTTGTGTGTGTGTGTGTGGTACCAGGGATTGAACCCAGGGGCATTCTACCTCCGAGCTATACCCCCGGCCCTATTTTTTATCCTTTATTTTGAAACAGGGTCTCATGAAGTTGCGGAGGACCTCACTAAGTAGCTGAGGCTGGCCGCGAACCCGGATCCTCCAGTCTCCGCCTCCCAAGTACTGGGATTACAAGCGTGTGCCACCACGCCCGGCCTTCCTTCTCTCCTTTAACCCCATCTATGTTCCTCATGCTCTCTCAAAACAACAACATAAAAAGACTAATCCTGCCAATTACCTGTAATTCCAGCTATTTGGGAGGCTGAGATAGGAGAATTGCAAGTTCAAGGCCAGCCTGGGCAACTTAGTGAGACCCTGACTCAAAATAAAAATTTAAAAAGGGACTAAGGCTGTAGCACTTGCCTAGCAAGTGTGAGGCCCGGGGTTCTATCCGCAGTACCACTGAAGAAGGGCTTTTTCTTTACCCAGTATTTTTAATATTGTTAGAGCTGCTGCTGCTGCTGTCACTGTGGAGAGTGTTGTAAAACGAAGAAGCTGGGCCAAATCATCTCTGAGCTCCTTTCCCATTTGACTGAAAATCCAAAGCCACAGATTTCTAATGTGGAGCTTGTGGCTCTGGAGGAGGCCGGTGAGGGCAATTCTATGGGGGACGTGTGGGGGGTGGGGCACCCACAGCTCCCCATTCCCTGCATGCGAGCACCAGTACAATCTGCCTTTGCATATGGAGAGAGGCTGAGAATGTAGAGTAATGGCAGAGCACCTGCTTAGCATATGGTGGGCCTGGCCAAGTGTCAGTGAGCGTCTACTCGTGCTGGAATCGCCAGGAGGCTGAGCCAAAAAAGGCAGAATCTTTGGGGTGCAAGGTACTGAGCTCTGTAGACATTTGAGCTCCCTGAGGAGACAGCACACTTGACAATGAAGCCTAGCCCCCCACCCACGCTGGATGCTCAACTGAGCTGGGCACAGTGTACAGCCCAGGCCACCAAAAGGCTGGCCAGGTGCCTCATGACAAAATGAAACTGAATCCTGACCTCAGGAGCCATGCCAACAGGCCTCCTGCTTCAGCCCCCGAAGGCTCTAGAGAGCACACGAGACTGAAGCCACTGTCATTGCTACATCCTTCAGGTCAGCTGCTTCCCAGCTGGTCTCCGCTCCTCACGCTTTCCCTGCCCTGCTGGCCTGAACACTGTCGTTGATCCCAGGCAAGGGGGAGAGACCGAGGGAAGAGGAGGCCCAGCTGGGCACACATGCCAGACCACTTCTCAAGGTCAGCCCGTCTGGGGAGGGTGAAAGGGCTGTGGCTGCAGAACTGTTCCCAGACACACTCCCTCCCCAAGACACAAGGCTTACACTAGATCATTCCAGCAAGTGTTAGTGAGGAACTCCAGGCAGGGACGGGCATGACCTGAAGGGCCACAGGGCTGTCTCCTGTCTCGAAAACATCTGACCCATTTACCTGTCATCATACCTCCAGAAGAATGGCTGTCTCCCCCACCCTGCCCCCACCCCGACACACACACACACACAAGTCTACATGGTCTCCTTCAGTGCTAGGAGACGTCAGGGTTGCCCTTAAAAACTGAGTCTGTTTGTAGCTGTTAATTAACAATGATCACCTGTGCACAGGTGTGGTCCCCGGGGACGCAGGGTATATGAGTGGACAAGAAAGGCTGAGAGCTGGAGGCCAGGTGGGGCTCTGCGGGGTTTCACAGTGCGGGGTTTCACATCTCAGACACTGCTGGCTCTCTGTGAGGAGCCAGTGGCCCGCAGCAGCTGAGCAGCCAATGGGCTTGATGAGCCCACCAGCTCATCAAGCTGGTGATGAGCAGCACCAGCTTGATGAAGGAGAAGTTTCTGGACAGGAAAGCATTCCCAGAGCTTCTTGGTCACCCCTGCGGCTGCCATATTCCTTTAACGCTGGCTGCACAGGTGCCGATGACTCCAGAGCTTTGGTAACGACCCAGGCAGGGGCCTCGCCTCCAGAGACACCCGGACAGGGAGCCCAGAGCCATGCCTACTATTTGTTAGCATCTAACCTCAGGAAGCCTCAGTATCCTCACCTGTCAAAGGGGAGGAATCTTTGCTACATTTGGATATGGTTTGAGTGTCCCCAATGGTTCACATGTTGATTTAATCTCCATTGTGAGATATTAACCCATTTTGTCCCACTGTTCGTGGAACATGTATTAAAAACTCAAATTAAGTATATAATATAGTTATATTATAATTATATAATAAGAATATAATTATATAACAATAATTAAAATATAATAATATTAATTGGTATTATAATATAGAAACTCTAAATTATGATTTCCAACCTATTTCAAAGCACCGGTATCAACTTTGTTGGCATAGTTGCAGTTTAAAATTGGGGTTTAATCGGTTAAGAAGATGTAAAAAGCCAACTTTGATGCTTAGAGGTGTGGCCTTTGGGAGGCGCCAGGATTGGATCCTGGTGGTTTTATAAGAAGAGAGAGAGCCAGGCATGGTGGTGCATGCCTATAATCCCAGTACTTGGGAGGCTGACACAGGAGGATTGCAGGTTCAAGGCCAGTCCCAGCAACTTAACAAGACACTGTTTCAAAAAATAAGAAGGGCTGGGGGTGTAGAGTAGAGATAGAGTGCCCTTGGGTTCAATCCCCAGTACCAAAAAGAAAGAAAAAAAAAAGAGAGAGAGAAAGAAAAACCAAGAGACTCATGTATGCTCCCTGTCTTTCACCATGTAGCACCTTGAGCTGCCTCAACACCTGCCAACAAGACCATCACCAGATGCAGGTCCTTGAACCTCCAGAACTATGAGCTAGATATACCTGTTTTCTTTATAAAGTTATTAGCCTCAAGTATTTCATTATAGTAACACAAAAGGACAAATATGACCCTTGACCTAAGGATAAACTGCCCACCAAAGCAGACATATAAATGCTAACAAGTATATGAAAGCTTGTATCTGATAATATAAATTTAATAATTTATATTATTTTTTGCGGTACCGGGGATTGAAACCAGGAGCGTTCTACCTCCGCGCTACACCCCCGGCCCTATTTTTTTATATACTTTATTTTGAAACCGAGTCTCACAAAGTTGCGGAGGACCTCACTAGGTAGAGAAAAAGACAGAGAGAGAGAGAGAGAGAGAGAGCTGAGGCTGGCCGTGAACCCGGATCCTCCGGTCTCCGCCTCCCAAAGTACTGGGATTACAAGTGTGCGCCACCACGCCCAGCTAATAATTTATATTATAATTTAATTTAAAAGCAGTTACCTTAATATTTGCTTCTAGAAAAGATAATGTGTTCGTTGGTAGACAAGGTAAGGAATGTTACTTTCCATTTGCATACCTTTTGTATTTTTTGAATCTTATGCATATATCATCTTTTGCAAAAATAAACACCAATACATTTTGGTGTGAGTTTAATCTTGCTATTAACCAAAAACATGCAAATGAAAGCAATATAATCTTTTTAACCTATTAAATTAAACAAAAAATATATATATATAATGTTAACACCAGAGCTGGTCATTGATAATCACCTTTCCGGAAGAGAATTTGGAAATTTGTATGAAAAGGCTTAACAGTGCTTATACCTTTGATTCTAATGATTACTCTTCTAGGATTTTATCCTCAGGAAATGATCAAAATCACAAAGAAGTCTAAACCAGATAGAGTGTTGTCTGGAGTCTTTATTAATTAGGGAACTTCACAAATACCCACCCCTGGGGAAAGGCTGGTGATTGTAGTGCTTCCAGTCAATGGGTGGCCATGTAGTCATGACATCATATGTATGAAGAGGTTTTAAATGACATATGGAAATTGGTAATTTTAAGAAAAAAATAGATGTGTAAATTCACTATTATCGTGTCTATTTTTTAAATGCTTAGAGGAAAGCCTGAAAGGAAACATGCCAAAAAAGGTAATATATCTCTGAATTGAGGGATTACAAGATTTTTTTTACCCACTTCTTTATGCTTTTTTGCTCTAAAAGGTTTACAATAGACATGTATTATTTTTATAATCACATAAAAAAGCAGTAACCATGTAATAAACTCGAAACAATACAATAATAGTAACATAATAAATAATAATCCTAGACAACTTCATAAATTGTTTGAAGGCCTACAGCAAATCCTCAATAAATTCTTGGGCTTTCTCAAATCAGATAATAATAGATATGAAAGTCTACTCCCCTCCTTTTTCTTAGAGCATTACTTTAGGAAACTTGTAAGTACTTTCTCTTCTCTTTGAAATGGATATAAATCCCTTTCAAAACTAGATAGGCCTTTTGTCAACTTGTGATAGAAGGATCCCTTTCTCAAACATCTGGAAGCCACCTCCTTGAAATGTAAAAATCAAGGAAGCTAGCAACCCCTCTCCCAGTCTCTGGGGAGAAAGGGAGCCTAACTTTAGTGGGAACCCTGCTCCAAGTTGCAAAACTACCTCCTGTCAGAAAGATGTGAGAAGTTTGTCTTACTCTAGATAAAGCTAATGAGCCAACACAACTGATTGCCAGGTGTGTTAGCCAGCTTTCTTTCACTGGGAAAAAATACCTGAGATGATAAATTTGGTAAGGGAAAAGGTTTATTTTGGCTCCTGGTTTCAGTCCATAATCACTTGGCCTTGTTGCTTTGGGCCTATGGTGACACAGTCCATCATGGCAGGAGTACATGGTAGAGGAGGACTCGTTTTGTGTGTGTGTGTGTGTGTGTGTGTGTGTGTGGTACTGGGGATTGAACCCAGGAGCATTCTACCTCCGAGCTACACCCCCAGCCCTATTTTTTTTCATATTTTTAAAAGTAATTTTATTTTATTAGTGCATTGCAATCATACATCTTGAAGGATTTCAGGGTAGTTGACATATACATGCACTCATCGGTCAATTAGCCCTCCCCTATTCCCACCCCCCACCCCTCCCTCCTCCCCATTTTCAGCATAGTAGTTGACTTTGATATCTTTGTGTATGTCCATCCTGTGCAACAGTTTGTTTCCCTCTCCTTCCCTCCCTTCTCCTCCAGTTAGTTCGCCTTCTTCACTCATCTGAGGTTTTCTCTCTTTGTCTGGAGTCCCTCCTGTGCGGGGTCGTGGCTCATCCTCCCATGACCTCAGCACTGGGGTTCTCCAGGGCGGGGCTGGGGGCTCGCCCACCCCGTGTCCACAATGCCAGAGGGAGGGGTTCTCTGGGGGTGGGGCCGGGGCTCCCCTGCCCTGCGTCCACAGCACTGGGGGTCACCGGGGGTGGGGCCAAGGGCTCACCCACCCCATGTCCCCAGCGCCAAGGTGAGGAGTTCATTGGGGGCCGGGCCAAGGGCTCGCCTGCCCCTCGTCCCCAGCACCTGGGGGAGGGGTTCTCCAGGGTCAGGGCCGAGGGCTTACCCGCCCTGTGTCCCCAGCACCCGGGGAGAGGGGTTCTCCAGGGATGGGGCCAAGGGCTCACCTGCCCCACGTCCCCAGTGCCAGGGGGTCTCGGAGGCAGGGTCAAGGGCTCGCCCGCCCCTAGTCCCCAGCCCCTGGGAGAGGTTCCGGGGGTGGGGCTGAGGGCTCACCCACCCCATGTCCCCAGAATGGGGGGGCTCCGAGGGCGGAGCCGAGGGCTCGCCCACCCCGTATCCCCAGCACCAGGGGAAGAGGGGTTCTCTGGGGGAGGGGCCGGGGGCTGACCCTCCCGTGTTCTCAGTGCTAGTCCACTGGGGAGGGGGCCATGTCTCATCTACCTATGTCTTCAGTTCTGGGGTGTTCCAGGACGGTGTTGGGCTGCTCATGAGGCTCTGTGGCTCGCCGGCCTGTGTTCTCTGAGTTGGGCTGCTCCTGTGTATGGCCACCTCTTCTCTGTCTCTCCTCACTGCACTCATTGCAGGAGCAGAGGCTCACGGCCTACCCCTTGAAACCATCATCATTGTAGGTGCAGGTCTGGATTGACTTGGGTTTCATCATGTTCCAGAATTGATTAGTTTCAATGGTGGTCTATAGTCACTGGTTTCACAAGGATCTGCCGTCTCTTTGCTATTGGTCTCTGGGAGTCATGGTGTAGGCGTGGCCCCGCATATATGGCGCCTTCGCCTCCGCTCTCCACTTACCAGGTGAAATGCATGGAGTTCTGTTTAGCCCCCTGCTCTGTCCACTGCCTTGCACTCTGTTGCTCTTCAGCTCTCTTTGTTTTGTTTTGTCTGCCCCACTTTTCTTGTTAAGAAGCAGTCTTCCTGCTGGCCAATTTCCGAGTTTCGGAGTGCCGGCGACAAGCTGCCTCCCTTTATCTCACTCACCTGTGTACTCATTGCTGGGCGGCTCCAGGGGGCCATACCATGTCCATCCTTGTCCTCAATGCTGTGGTTTTCTATCCCGGTGCTAGGCTACTCCAGGGGGGTTGTGTTTCACCCACTCATTTTCTCGGTGTTGGGCTGCTCCTGTGCCTGGCCGCCTCATCTATGTCTCTCCACGTCGCTTTCTTTGAAGGGGCTGAGGCTCGCATCCCACCCTTTGCAGTCGTCACCGTTGTAGGTGTGGATCTGGTTCGACTTAGGCTTCATCATAGTCCGATGTCAACTGCTTTCGATGGTGGACTGTAATCGCTGGTTTCACAAGAATCAGCTGTTTCTTTGCTGGAGGATTCCGGGAGCCATGTGGCTCAGCCAAGGTGGTTGCTTTGTCTCCTCTCTCCGCTTACCAGGTAAAATGCTTTGAGCTCCCTATGGACCTCTGCTCCTTCCACTGCCTCGCATTCCACTGCACTTTGGTTCTCATTGTTTTGTTGAGTTTTGGCTGCCCTACTTTTCTTTTCAAGATGCAGTCTTCCCGCCGGCTGAGCTCTGACTCTCGGATCGCCAGCAACACGCTGCCTCTCGCTATACCGCCATCTTGGTTCTCCCCCCTATTGTTTTATTCTTTATTTTGAAGCAGGGTCTCACTAAGTTGGGGAGGGCCTAAGTAGCTGAAGCTGGATCCTCCTGAGTCCGCCTCCCAAGTACTGGGATTACAAGTGTGCACCACCACACCTAGCTAGAGGAGGACTCTTTACCTCATGGTGGTCAGGAAACAAGAGAGAGAGAGGAAGAGAGGGAGAGAGGGAGAGGGAGGGAGGGAGAGAGAGAGAGAGAGAGAGAGAGAGAGGAAGTATCCCCTTCAAGGACATGCCACTTAACATCAGATAGATGAGCAGAGACTCCAGGGGAATGACTGAGGGTGACTAGGGAAGGGAGCGGGGAGACAAAGTCATAAAGAATGCATAGTAGAAATAATGCTATGAATGTTTACAAAATTGCCAAGTCCAATCTCAAAGACTTGCGGGGTGAGGGACCTGGTGGGGAGGACAACAAGAATTGTGTGCATGTATTTTTCTAGTGCTCTGTACCCAATATGATAAAAAATTACAATGCACCCAATTTTTTAAAAAAAGACATGCCACTAATTACCTAACTTCCTCCCACTAGGCCCCACCTCCTAATGGTTCCACCACCTCCCAATAGCACCACAGGCTGGGGACCAAGCCTTCCACACATGGGTCTTTGGGGACATTCCAAATCCAAACTATAGCACCAAGTAAGGTGAGGATGAACTATGTGTGCTAAATGGTGCTGTCAACCACCGGAGGACTAGTTGTTTGAGAAGATGTACATAATAGGTTGTATCTGTGTGGCTTTATCAGAGGGAGAGATTTCTTTGTGTTTAAATCTCTTAGATTGCCTGTGAAGAACATCACATTCTGATTTAATGTTTCTTTGATAATAAAAATATTTTCTTTCTTTCCCCCCCAAAAAAAGCCTTTTGGTAACTCTCTTGGTGTTGTCCAAACAGGAGGATAGGAATGATGATGACAGCTAATATTAGCACAAAAACAAAAAAAAATGAGAAAAACAAAGAAGGGGTAGTTTTTTTCATACTGAGATGTTGGAGGTGGAGCTGTTCCAAAAATTTCAGGCCTTTTCCTAACTGCTGCCGCCCTAGCTCCTGGGAGTCAGTGATCTGCTGTGAGCAACACCCAGCCAATGCCCCTTCTCTTCCCCTGGCCCGATCAGGAGAGCCCTGGCCCAGGTGGAGGGTGGGGACCCCAAGACCAGCAGCCAGAAGTGGCTAGAGCTTCTGCTATGGTTTAGATATCGAAGGCCCCCCCAAAACACTCATGCATTGGCAATGAAGAGCTGTTCAGAGGTTAAATAACTGAATAAGAGCTCTTCCCTCATCAGTGGATAAATCTATTGATGGATTATTTGAATGGACTTACTGGGTGGTAAGTGTAGGCAGGTAGGGTGTGGCTAGAGGAGGTGGGTCACTGGGAAACTGTGTATGTCCCTGGTCTCTTCTCCCTCTCTGCTTTCCTTCACCATGCCCTGCCACCATATTTCTACCTTGGGACCAGCCAACCATGGACTGAACCTCTGAAACTGTAAGTCAAATAAACCTCTCCTTGTCTAAGTTGTTCTTGTCAGGTATTTTGGTCACAGAGATGAAAAGCTGACTAATACACAGCCAATCTGAAAGCCCCTCTCAACCCAAGAACAAAGCCAAACTCACTTCTTTTCCTGAAGTCAATTCAGTCTCAAGCCTGTGGGCCACCCCATAATAGGTGTGTTACCATCTAGGGGGATTCTTTCCTGGCCATGAGAGGGCCACTCTTATTCTCTGAAGTTAGGGAAGGTCCCTTAAAGATTTGGCTTTCCCTGGACAAGCCATCATCAGGCTCTCCTTGGACCTTCCAGAGTGTCACACACCCTGGCTAAAATGTCCAATAAGACTACAAATGTACATTAATATTTTATGTTCCCACACAGAAGTTCACTTCCACTGGGGAGCCAATTCAACAGTGGAGGGGTGAGGGGAAGCCAGGGAATGAACGAAGCGAAAGCAATGAGAGCTGGAGAGCGCATGCTCTGACCAGCACGCTGGAAGGTGGGCCTTGGGGTACCACTGCCTTCACTTTTCCAAGGGATGCTGGGAAGCCAGACTTGTAGTTTTTCTGATTTTTAAATGCTGCCAATTAATTCAAATGTGGAACCCTGTGCAGATCGTGCCAGAGCCTGGGGACCGCCTGTTCACAGCCCCTGGCTTAGATCATCTTGCTGGATCCTGACTCCAGGCCTGTGAAGGGGACAAGTGTACATCATCCCTCAGGCTGAGGAACTGAGGCAGAGTGGAAAGTCAGCACCCAGCCAGCTGGTGGCCAAGCAGGCCTGGAAGCAGGATCCCTCTCGGTTCAGGCCTCCAGCCACCCAAGTTCTGGACCCTATCCAAGAGTCAGCTGCACACAGCATGCCCTGGGGTCTTCCTATCTTGGGGTGCCAGGTCCCCCAACCCTCAGCCTTTTGGCCTCACACACAACAAACCTGCTTACCATTGTGACAGGTGCCGACTCTGGAGGCCCTGCCTGCGACCCCACTCCCGCCGTACGGAGCACGCAAGGGGATGTAAATGACTGAGCTCGCTATTATCACAAGGACACCATGAGTAGGCTCCACTTGAAAAAAATAATAAAAGAGGGAAAGCATTCACAAACATCGGTACTTAGTGGGAGGGTAATCTATTACATTATTCATCTATATTTTCCCTCCCCCATTCCAGGAAGATGACTTGCCTTTTTTATCTCCTCACTTTAGGGCCATCTGGGTTGTTGGGGCTGAAAGGCTTCAAAGCTCACTGAAGAAATTGTGCTAGACTGGCCTGGAGGGGAGGGGAGCAGTGCTTCTGGGTCTGGGGAGGGGGGCAGCGGACCACGGCTGAGGGGGAGAGGTCTCGAGACCAGGAAGCCCATGAGAGTGGTTTGGGGTTCTTTCTCCACGTGCCCCTCAGGCTGCTTGGGGCACCACAGGAGCCGCCAGAAAGCAGAGAGCAGATCAGCGGAGGCAGCGTGGCCAGGGAGTCACCAACTGTCTTGTTCCACACAATTCTTCCTGGGTCTTCACAGGTGGAGGGAGGGCACCTCCCACCAGCTGGTAGATAAGGTTTTGTTTTATTTTTTACTTAAATGAAAATTTCTAAGTGAGCCAGTTTTTTCACACTAAGTCAAGCTTGTGAAATAAAATGTATGGCCATCCTTTCATTATTTTTATTTATTTATTTATTTTTCTTTTGCAGTACTGGGGATTGAACCCAGGGGCATTCTACCTCCAAGCTATACCACCAGCCCTATTTTTTTATTCTTAGTGAGACCTATTTTGAAACAAGGTCTCACTAAGTTGCCGAGGGCCTCACTAAGTAGCTGAGGCTGGCCGTGAACCTGTGATCCTCCTGTCTCAGCCTCCCAAGTACTGGGATTACAGTGGGATTACAAGCATGAGTCACCACACCCGGCTTCACCCTTCCATTATTAAACCAGCAAATCGCTGGCATCCTACCTCACAGCTGATGGAGGGCACCTGTCCTTTATCCATCCATTCCATTTTTATATATTACATATCATATTTATTTTATTATATTGTTCCATAATTATCCAACAACTTCACCAGGCTGGGTGCCAAGGTACAACAGTGAACAAACCAACAAAGGCCCTGCTCCAATGGTACTTAATTTCTACTATAGGGAGACAGACACAATGATAATAAACTACTACGTGATAAAATATGTAAAGTGCCCTGGACCCCAGATCCAGGGGAGCAGCATAAGGGCCTCTTCGCCACATGAGGGCGGAAGTGCTGCCAGCTGCCAGCTACGCAGCGTTTCCAGGGGGACTAATGGCATAATCACCAGACTCCTCTCCCTTGCCCGTCCTGCTCTGCACTGACTACTGAGTCATGATTCCCCCATGATGCTCCAGAGGTCAATGTCCCCATTCCCCCCAAGAAGAGCAGGGGGTAGGGGTCATTCCCCGGGTTCTCCTGGTGGCCTTTCATCTAGGACAAAAGAGAAGGCTGGTCCCCCATGCTCCCCCCCTGAGGGAAAGGAGGAGACTGGTAGGGCAGTGGCAGGCACCAGAGCCAGTGAGGGCACTGCAGGTGACAGGGAGGTGGCCTCTTTGATCCCCTGCATTGGGTTCTGACAAGCCAGGCATCCTGGATTCTGAAGCCACGTGGTTCTGCAGAGCCCTCTGTGGAGTGCAAGTACTCACAGTGTCAAGGTATGGGGAGGAGAAGGGTGCACATTGGGTCACCCAGCCAAAGAGGGGCCTGGAGAGAGAGACCGAGCCAGCACTGGGAATTCTTGCCTCCTTTAAGCCTGCTTCGGGGGGAAGAGTGTGATTTATTTCCAGGAAACAGCAGTGGTGATCCTGGGGAACAATGGGGAGCTGGCCTGCTAGAGGAGGGAGGAAGAGGGTGCTTGGGCTTCCTTTGCCCAGAGATGCATGAGCAGCACAGATAGGGTGCGATTTCAGGCTGCAGTGAACATGGGTGCATTTTATTCTCCCAATAAACCCCCAGCACCCTCCATATATGGCGTCCCTCACACATCTTTGGCTTAGCTGCCTTATTTCCATCTCTCTGCATCCCTGGGGCTCTGAGGAACCTGTGGGTCCTTCCCAGATAGAGCTGGCAAAGCCCAGCCCTGTGACCCACATCATCAGAGCTGGAAGAGAGGGCAGCCATCTTGCCTACCCGCTCATACTGTGTAAGACTAAACTGAGGCCAGAAAGGCCGTGCAGCCACACCAAGCACCCGGGCATAAACAGAAATTCTAAAATCTTCGATAGCTTCCATCACCTGCTCTTCCAGCCTCAACATCTCAATCTGTCCCCCAGATCCTCCCCAGATCCAGTCTCTGAAACCCTCCAGTTCTCCACTATCAACTCCCCCCTGGCTATCTGCGTCTCCTCTGAAATCTACCTGCTTTATAGTCCATGCTGCACAATAATGAGCTTGTTTATACTGTCTGACACAGTTTTCCACTTTGTCTCTTTAAGTGTTTTGTAAGCTCCTTAAGGAAGTGCATCACATCTAACCATTCTTTTTTTTTTTTTTTTTGGAGGGGGGATTGAACTCAGATGCATTCTACCTCCGAGCTCCACCCTATTTTATTTTTTATTTGGAAACAGGGTCTCATTAGATTGCTGAGGCTGGCCTCAAAACTGTGATCCTCCTGTCTCAGCCTCACAAGTACTTGGGATTACAGGTATGTGCCACCATGCCCAGTTCTAATCACTCTTTTTTTTTTTTTTTTGTGGTACCGGGCATTGAACGCAGGGGCGTTCTACCTCCGCGCTACACCCCCGGCCCTATTTTTTATACTTTATTTTGAAACCGGGTCTCACGAAGTTGCGCAGGGCCTCGCTAAGGAGAGAGAGAGAGAGAGAGAGAGACAGGTAGAGAGAGAGTGAGAGCTGAGGCTGGCCGCGAACCCGGATCCTCCGGTCTCTGCCTCCCAAAGTACTGGGATTACAAGCGTGCGCCACCACGCCCGGCTCTAATCACTCTTTAGTAACAACCTCCCTCTCCCACTCCAAAGCTGAGTGGGTACGTAATGAACGTTGGTTAATTGTTGGGGAAAAGCTTTGGGATTCCTTTCATTTGCATCCATTCATTCAACAACTACCGCCAGGCACTGTGCTAGGTCCTGAAAATTCAGGATGAATACAACATCTTTTATATTTCTTACAAGGGTCTTTCAAACTGTATGACCCTTTACTTACCCTTTCCACATGAGTATTAAATGAGGAAGACTGTATCTATTCAGCTGGTCTACAGTGAGGCTTAAATGAAATAATCCTCATTTAGGGTTATCTGCTTAGGTTAGAGCCTGGCTCATGAATCCTAATATTATTACCTGATGAACCCTTCACCTATAGGAAGTCCCTAGAATAGGTAGGGGTTAAGAACTAAATTGGGAAGTTATTAGATGAGACATGAAAGGACACGGATAAGAGGAGAAGCTAAATCCCCTAAGAGGTGACATTTTCCTGGAAAGAACAAATGTCAAAAAGGACTGGAGACAGTGGGGCATGGTGGTATACACCTGTAATCCTAGTAATGGGGAGGCAGAGACAGGAGGACCACAGGTTTGAAGACAGCCTCAGCAATTTAGCAAGGCCATCCGCAACTTAGTGAGACCCTATTTCAAAATTAAAAAATAAAAAATAGGTCAGGGGCTGTAGCTCAGAGGCAGAATGCCCCTGGGTTCAAGCCCCAGTGCCACACACACACACACACACACACACACACACACACACACACACGACTGGAAAGAGATGGGCAAGGAAGAAGAAATGGAATCCAGGAGCAACAGGGTATCACTGTGTCCCCAGGGACATTGAGGAAAGGACAGGAAACTACCATCCCTCCCCTAGTGCAGGGCTGGGACAGAACAGGGCAGGGCAGGACAAAATGGAGCCTTGCTAGAGCTCAGGGAACCACATTAAGGAGGCTCTCAACTCTCAGGCTTATGCACGTGTCAGGTTGACACCTACAAGTGGGTCTTCTTAAATTTTGCTCCCTGGGTCTTTTTCTAGCCTCTCCTCCCAGCCCTGCAGCAGGTGCTCAGCAGCATCTTGCCCTGACCAATGAAACTGTAACATTCTGCCAGCAGCATTGCTCACACCCTAGGCGTCGGCAGCTCAGCATCCTTTCTAGGGCACCCTCCCCCTCAAGAGCCACATTCTGGGTAGAGAGATCCTCCATCCCCCCACTCCCCACCGCAGGTCCCAACCTCCTGGGGCTGCACCTGTTTCTCAGGGCAGTGGAACAGCAAGCTCTGCCCCCCAGGTGGGGTGAGCCGGCTCAGAGATGAGCCCTTCAAATACACACATGAAGGCAGCACAAAGTCAGGCTGTCCTTTTCCTCGACCCAGTTTCATGTCCTCAAGTCTCAGGTCTGTACCAGCCACATGCAGACAGCCCAGATCTTCACCCTCGAGGCACAGGAAGAGGAGGGCTGGGGGAAAACAAAATACAGGACAGTCCTCTCTACTTGGGGTAGCATAAAACAGCCCAGCCTCAACTCCTATCCACTGTGCAACCACAGAAAGCACTGTGCAGAACGTGCTAATTACAGACAGTGCGAGTGCTAGAAATTCAGAGGAAAGAACATTGTGGGCTGGGAATGGAAAGAGGCAGGATTGGGACTGAAAGGCAGCCAGGAAGGAACAGTAGAGACAGACACAGCGTGGGCAAAAGCGCAGAGTTAGGACAGATGTCGTGTGTGTGAAAGACCCTTGGCTGACAGAAGAGATGCTCGACTTCAGGGTGGGCTTCAGGCACAGACTGACCACTAGGCGTGAGGTTTTTGTTTGGAGTTGGGTTGGGAATGGGGAACAGGGCCATTCAGTGATTTCCATTTTGGACAAAATGGCAGCATGAGAACCCCCCCCCCCTCTGGGGCAGGTGCTGTGCTGCACCTCCCACTCCCCTCCAGGAGTGAGGACTTCTTCCCTACCAGCTGAAAGACTTCAGCTTTTAGTCCTCTCCTGGAGTTGCCTCAGGTGAAGAGAACCACCTTTCCCAAGGTTACACACACCCTCTTCCAGGGACTGCTCTCATCCAAGAACTGATCAACACGGTGTCTTTTCACCCAACTCTGGGCAAGTCAAAAGGGCTGCCTATGGAGTGTGCTGAGGCTTTCTCCAGGAACACAAGGGCTGCCTATGGAGTATGCTGAGGCTTCCTCCAGGAACACATTACAGTTCAATTTCTCCCTGGGTCCAATCATAGTTTTTCCTCTCCCTTTCTCAGGTATTGATCCCAAGAGCACTTATTAATAAATATTCTGCACTCAAATCTCTGGCCCAGTGTCTGCTCTCCGGAGAATCCAGTCTGAAACATCCTCCTACTACAAAACACTAAAATAATGATTAAAACATCTATAAAATGTCTGCTTAAAAGGAAGTAAAATCTGGCAGGGAAAGAAGTAGTAGATGAGTTCTAAAGCCAGTAACTGCCCCAGTGACACAGTCCCAAAGATTTATGCTTCCCTTGGGAGGGCCACAGGATCTACCCGAAATGGAGGGTCGTGCTAGAAACTTCTTCCTGAAGCCAGGAAAACACAAATGATCCCAAAGGCAAGAAGGGAGAAAAAGCAGGATATGCAAAAAACACAAAATATGATGGTAGAAATAAATCTAGTAATCACAATAAATGTAAATATACTAAACTTTCCAGGTCAAAGACAAAGATTGTCAGACTAGATACAAAAACTCTAACTATATGCTGGTTTCCACTGGCATAAAACAAAAGACATCAAATGTTAAAAAGAGGAAATCAGAATCATAAATATCATGTTCTCCTACTGTAATACTTTTGAGTTAATAAAACAAAAAAAGAAAGTACCTGGATATTTTCAAACACTTCTAAATTTATAGGTAAAAAATAAATCATGAGCTGGATGTGGTGTTGCACACCTGTAATTCCAGTACTTGGGAGGCTGAGACAGGAGGATCACAGGTTCAAGGACAGCCTCAGCAACCTAGTGAGACCCTATTTCCAAACAAAAAGGGCTGGGGGTATAGCTCAGAGGTAGAATGACCCTGGGTTCAATCCCCAGAACTAAAAAAAAAAAAAAAAAAGATAGAAATGATTAGAAAATGCTTGAAATTAAAGATAATGAATTAAAGATAATGAAAATACCTCTGGTAATTAGTAATTGCATGACCTTAAACAAATTATTTATAACAAGCCGGGCGTGGTGGTGCATGCTTGTAATCCCAGTACTTGGGAGGCTGAGACAGGAGGATCCGGGTTCGCGGCCAGCCTCAGCTACTTAGTGAGGCCCTCCTCAACCTAGTGAGACCCTGTTTTAAAATAAAGAATAAAAAATAGGGCTGCGGGTGTAGCTCAGAGGTAGAATGCCCCTGGGTTGAATCCCCAGTTCGGCAAAAAAAAAATTATTTATAACATCCTAACTAAAATTATTTAATCTCAATGTGCCTGTTTCCCCATCTACAAAATGAGCATGATGATAATAGTATCTATTACTTATTATAAGAATTCAGTATGTTAATATATAAAGCAGTTACAGTAGTACTTGGCATACAGTAAATGAAATATGATTCTGAGTCATTATCATCATTCCAAAACTGAAGGAATATAATTGAAGAACAAATTTTATTATGTTAAAATACATTGGAAAATAAGAAAGACTGAATATTAAAAAGATAAGCATCCAACACAGGAGTTAGAAAAAGCATGACAGAATAAAACCAAAGCATAAGAATTAATAAAAATAGAAAGCAAATATCTAAGAGAAAACCAACAAAGCCCAAATCTGGTCATTTACCAAAGCCTATTAGAAAGAACTAAACAATGTGAGGAGCTTTTTAAAGGGAGCAAAAACCATAGATATAACAGAGATATAATAGAGACTATTATGAACTTTAGTCCAGTGAACTTGAATATTTTTTTAATTTCTAGAAAAATACAATTTACCAAAACTGAAAGAAGAAATAGAAAACCTAAATAGTCTTACAATCACTAAGGAAAAGGATTAGTAATTTAACATCTTTCCATAAGAAAAAAATTGGGTGCAGATGACTGGCTGTGCAGGTGAGTTCTACCAAATTTTTAAAGAATAATTGATTTCAAAAACTTGCAGCCAGGCATGGTGGCACACACCTGTAATCCCAGTACTTGGGAGGCTGAGACAGGAGGATCACAGGTTCAAAGTCAGCCTCAGCAACTTAGTGAGGCTCTTAGCAATTTGGTGAGACCCTGTTTCCAAATAAAATAGGACTGAGGGTATAGCCTGGAGGTAGAAGGTCCTTGGGTTCCATGGCCCAGTACCAAAAACAAAAACAAAAACACTTGCAGAAACCATTCCAGGGAGCAGATAAAGAGGGGACAGTCGCAACTCATCTTGTAAAATTTGATTTAAAACCAAACAAAGACAACATGAAAAAGGAGATTACATGTCATTATCATTCAAGAACATGAGCTGTAACATCCTAACTAAAAATAATAGCCAACAAAATCTCACATCATAGAAAACAAATACTATACTATGAACAAGCTAGGTTTATCCCTAAAATTATATACTGAACATCTATTAATGTAATTTACCACATCAAAAGATTAAAGGAGACAAACTATGTATCATCCAATAGCTGCAGAAAGAGCAATATAAAATTAATATAAAAAAAACTTCCTAACAAGTGTATGGAAATTTCTTTACCTGTTAGAGGATATCTAAAAAAGAAAGAAAGAAGAAGGAAGGAAGGAAAGAAGGAAGGAAGGAAGGAAGGAAGGAAGGAAGGAAGGAAGGAAAGAAGGAAGGAAAGGAAAGAAAAGAAGCTAAGCAAATATCCCCAATAGCGAGACATTTTTTGGCATTCTCTTTACAATCAGAATTAGTCACATCATACCAAAAATTAACTCAAAATGGATCAAAGAAGCTGGTCATAGTGGTGCACACCTGTAATCCCAGTACTTGGGAGGCTGAGACAGGAGGATCACAGGTTTGAAACCAGCCTCAGTAACAGTGAGATTCAGCAACCTAGTGAGACCCTGTTTCTAAACAACAAAAATAAATAAAATAAATAAAAATAAAATATGGCTAGGGGTGTAGCTCGGAGGTAGAATGTCCCTGGCTTCAATCCCCATTACCAAAAAAAAAAAAAAAAGGATCAAAGACTTCAATGTAAGAGCTAAGACTATAAAACTCTTAGAAGAAAATATAGGCATAAATCTTTGTGATAATGGATTAGGCCATGATTTCTTAAATATGATAGCTAAAACACAAGCAACCAACAACTTTGTTAATCGATAAATTGTACTTCATCAAAATTTTAAACTTTTGAGCTGGTCACAGTGGCACATGTCTGTAATCCCATGTCTTTAATACTTGGGAGACTAAGACAAGAGGATTGCAGGTTTGAGGCCAGCCTCAGCAATTCAGCAAGACCCTCAGCAACTTAGCGAGACAGTTTCAAAATAAAAAACAAGAAAAGGGATGTGGGTGTAGCTTGAAGGTAGAATGCTCCTGGATTCAATCCCCAGTGCCAAATAAATAAATAAATAAATAAATTTTTGTGCTTCAAAGGACACTAACAAGAAAGTGAAAAGATAAGGCTGGGAGTGTAGCTCAATGGCAGAGCACTTGCCTAGCATGCATGAGGCCCTGGTTTCTATCCTCAGCACTGCAAACAAACAAGCCAACAAACTGAAATGGTAACTCACAGAATGAGAGAAATGTTTTTAAAATCATTTATCTGATACAGGACTTAAATTTGAATAAAGAACTCTTACAACTCAATAATAAAATGACAAATGATCCAGTTTAAAAATAGGCAAGGGCTCTGAAAAGACATTTTCTCCAAAGAAGAGATGCACGCAGCCAATAAGCACATAAAAAGATGCTCCATATCATTAGTCATCAGGGAAGTGCAAAATCAAAACCGCAATGAGATGCTACCTCAAAACCACTAGGAGGGTTACGACCAGAAAGATAGATAATAATGAGTACTGTCAAGGGCGTGGAGAAATTGGAACCCTCATACACTGCTGAGAAGAATGTAAATTGGTGTTGCCACTTTGGAAAACACTCCGGCAATTCCTCAAATGGTAAATATAGAGTTGTCATGGGACCTAGCAACTCCACTCACAGCTATAACCTAAGAGAGATGAAAGAATATGTCACAGAAAAGCTTGTACACAAATGTGCATAACAGCATTATTCCTAATAGAAAAGAAGGTCCATGAGTTGAAGAATGGATAAACAAAACCCACCTCACCCGGCTTCAGATCCCAGAGTCAGTTGCTCTCTGACCAGGCCTCCTGGGTGATTTCACCAAACCCAATCACACAGACCAGGAGTGTGTGTGTGTGTGTGTGTGTGTGTTCCTCGGGATTCCACTCAGGGCCTTGCTAGGCAAGCTACCACTGAGCCACAACCCCAGTGCCGCAGATCAGTATTTTTCCAAGTATTTACACCCAGTGGGTTATAAATAATCAAACTTTGTGGATTGTTCCCAGATATTTCATTTAAGTTTTATTGTAGCAAGATACATAAAACTTATCATTTCAACCATTTGTAAGCACAGTTCAGTGGCATTAAGTTCATCCGCGCTGGTGTGCGACCTTCACCACCATCCATCTCCAGAACTTTTTCATCTTCCCCAACTGAAACACTCTACCCATTAAATGGTAACTCCCCATTTCCCTCAGCCCCTGGCAACCACCCTTCTATTGTCTATCTCCATGAATCTGCAACTTTAGGCACCTCATATAAGTGAAGTCATACAGTGTTTGTCCTTTCATGCCTGGTTTACATCACCTAGCATAATGTCCTTAAGGTTCATTCATCTTGTAGCCTGTGTCAGAATTTCCTTCTTTTTTAAGACTGAATAATATTCCATTGTTTTTTTTTTTTTTGCGGTACTGGGGATTGACCCAGGGGCATTCTACCTCTGAGCTACACCCCAGCCCTATTTTTATTCTTTATTTTGAAACAGGGTCTTGCTAAGTTGCGGAGGGCCTCACTAAGTAGCTGAGGCTGGCCGTGAACCTGGATCCTCCAGTCTCAGCCTCCCAAAGTACTGGGATTACAAGCATCCGCCACCACGCCAGGCTCTGTTGTATTTTTAAATGAAGTAGAAAAGTTTTTTTTAATGAAGTAGAATAGGAAATAATAACATACATTTCCATTATAAGGCCAAGTGTTATTTCACAAAATGTTTGCCAAACCCCAAATATAACTTTTTTTTTTTTTTGGTGATACTGAGGATTGAACCTAGGGGCATTCTACCTCTGAGCTACACCCCCAGCCCTATTTTGTTTTTTATTTTGGCACAGGGTCTCACTAAGTTGCGGAGGGCCTTACTAAATTGGCCGCAAACCTGAGATCATCCTGTCTCAGCCTCCCAAGTACTGGGATTACAAGTAGTGATGAAGTAGAATAGAAGAGATAAAAATTTTAGGTAGAAAAGAGACAATGGGAAGAAAAAATATAGTTTGAAAATCTGGTTTAAAAACTAAAATATAGTTTTAATCTCTAACTCCATCTTATAGGGTGTGTTCTGTCTTAGACAGAACCGTCAGTGAGTCTACACCCTTAATCACAATGGTCCCTCTCCCCACCTGATGTAAACAAAAGGTCCATGAGGAGGACAAAGGTCAGACACCAGCCAGACACCACCCTTTGGTTACCAGGGAAACCTGAAGATTAAGAGGAAGTCCTGCCCTCCCCTGTACGACCCCACCTACCCCTTCATGGGGGCCCTATAAAAGAAGTGAGAAAGCCACAAACTCTTGCTTGCTTGGATGGACGAGCACAGAGAGACTCGCTCTCCCCCTCTTGAGATGGCCCGCATCTCCCCTGAACTTGTATCCCCACCTTTCTTGAATTAAACCTTTGCCTTTTCTCTGATGGCACATGTTGAAATTCTTTTCATCATGAAGGCCAAGAACCCACAGAATTATCATGTCTTCCCCTGACACCAAGCACCACCCTAAGTGCCGAGGGTACAATGTGTGTAACACAGACACAGTCCAGGGTCCCTGGGGAGCTCACAGGCTATTGGGAAGATAGAAAGGCACAAAATTGAAATGCAAGAAATGGACAAGGGACTGGAAGGAGGAGGAAGGAGAGCCATAGCGAATCAGTGTGCTTCGCAGTTCATGGAGGCATTGGAAGTTCTTAGAGAGGGATGATTCACAGGCATGGATGGAGATAGAAGGAAAGGGAGGAGGCCCAGGGAGCAGGAGCAGAGTGTTGTGCATAGCACAAGGCCAGGGCTGTATTGTCTGGGCAGGTGAGGCAGGCAGAGCCAGATCAAGAAGAAAGAAGTGGGAAATGGGAGAAGGGACACATCTGAAGGAAAGAGAATCACAAGTCTCAGTGTGGATCTGCTCAGACACTGGATGGCGAGCTATGTGGAGCTGTCCAGCAGCTCTTTGGAGATGAGCTCAGAACTGCAGGTGGGGATGTAGAAACCTCCGAAAAATATAATAATAAAAATATGAGGAAGTTAAGTTACGGCCCCAGATAGGGATAACTTATCGGTTGGTTGTAAATTTGGTTGTAAACCCTGACCTGGCCCTCACCCAGGTCGGCTGTGCCTATTAGTGGCCATAAGCATTCCTAAAGTAATTGCTTTGCTGCATCCCCGTATCTTGCTTGCTTATCCTGAAGAAGACTCCAATGACTGCTTACACGGAGCCATCTGTACCTGTTTTCTTTTCCTTATAAAAACCCCTGCTCCCTGGAGAAGGGCACGGAGAAACTCAGAGGTCTGATTTGAGACCTGGGTCTCCATCCCGGCCGGTTATTAAAAGCTTCTAATTTGCTTTTAAATTTCTCTCGTCTCTCTGGTTTTTGTGACAACTCGGTTATGGCACCTTAGTCTTCAATAGGGAAGAGGCAGGACCACTAGTATATATTTTGTTTGGAGTCACTGACCATCAAAATTGGCATTTATTGAACTTTTTGTTTTGGTACTGGGGATTGAACCCAGGGGCATTCTACCTCTGAGCTACACCCCAGCCCTATTTTATTTTTATTTTGAAACAGGGTCTCCCTAGGTTGATGAGTCTACTTGAGGAGGCTGTCCTTGAACCTGTGATCCTCTTGTCTCAGCCTCCCAAATACTGGGATTACAGGCATGCACCACCACGCCTGGTTTATTGAACTCTTATGATTGTGATGCATAGTAAGAAATATGTGGCTGGGTGTGGTAGTGCACACCTGTAATCCCAGTTCGAGACTGGCCTCAACAACTTAGTGAGACTCTTAGCAACCTAGCGAGACCCTGTTTCAAAAAAATAAATAAATAAAATAGGGCTGAGGGTGTAGCTTGGAGGCAGAACACCCCTAGGTTTAATCCCCAGAACAACAACAACAAAAAAAAAAACCTGGGCATGGTGGCACATACTGTCATGGGAAACACCTAATTCTGTGATTCAGGTTTCCCTGGCAACCGATGGGTGGTGTCTGGCTGGTGTCTGACCTTTGTCCTCCTCCTGGACCCTTTGTTTACACTAAACACTCAGGAACCTCAGGTGGGGAGAGGAACCATTGTGATTGAGAGTGTAGACTCATTGACGCTTCTAAGACAGAACACAACCTATAGGGTGGAGTTAGAGATTAAAACTATATTTTAGTTTTTAAACCAGATTTTCAAACTATATTTTTTCTTCCCATTGTCTCCTTTCTACTTAAAATTTTTATTTCTTCTATTCTACCTCATCAACACCAGCTCAGTGCAGAATCTCAAAGAATGGCTGGATTCAGGAGTCCCTGACTGGGCTTGATAATACCTCCCAGGCTCTCTCTCCCTCTAACTAACCCTTCCTGTACAAGTCCCAGATAACCTTATCTCCTAGTTTTATCATGACACCATCTTGCTCAAGGACAACACGCAGCTCCCTATGGCCTAATGAACCCAGCTCAAACTGCCCTTCTCAATCTTCAGAGGACTTCACTAAAGCTGCTGACCACTGTTACAGCTGCCTGCTTCTTCCCCGTATTCCTCCTACACCAATGGATACATCTCTTCACTGTGTCTCTTCCAACTGCTATCCCTGCAGACATGCACATACATGTGTGCATGCACACACACACACACACACACACACACACACACACCTACCCCCACCTTCAATCACTTATTCATTATCCATATTTATTGAGGACTGATTATGTGCCAGACATGTGGGCGGAGCTCAGGGTGCAGTTGGGAAGAAAGGAGTGAATCCCTACCTCAGAGAGCTTCCAGCAGAGAGCAGTTTCTCAACCTCAGCACTACAGACACTCGGGGCTGGATATAGTGGGGGGGTAGACTGTGCATCGGAAGATCTTTCCATCTCCTCTGGCCTCTTCCCACTAGATGCCAGCAGCACTCTCTGATCCCCCAGGTGACAACCAAAGTGTCTGCATATTGCCTAGGGGCAGAATTGCTCTCTGGTCTAGAGCGGCAAGGGGAGCTTGTTACAGGTCATCTGGGGACCTGCTAAAGAGGCAGATTACTAGATCACACCCCAGAGAGTCCCTGCAGGGGCCCAGGAATCTGTGATTCCAGACCTCTGCTTGAGGAACACTGGTGGAGTATTTCTAGATAGAAGACAGCCCAATAATCACATCAGTCAGCTCATTACAGTGATGACACACCCAAGAAACAAGACAGGTGAGCAAGGGCTGCAGATGCAACTGTCATGACAGCTGCAATCCCGTTGGGGATTGGGGCAGCCTCCAGATGGGCTAAACTGTGACTGAGCCACGGGCAGCAGTGCAGACAGGGTCAGCTGAGAGGGGATGGTGCCACACCTACATCTCTGCACCTCTCTTCCTGCTCTCTTCAGTTCTGGATGTGCATGTTCCCTCCCCTATTCAAATTTTGCCCTTCCTTCAAGGCCCACTCAAGTTCTTCCTCTTCCAGGCAGTCTTCCAACTCTTCCAGCCCACCAGTGCCTCTCTGACAGCTTAACACTTATTTTTTTATCTCCTTTGTGGCTATTTTGTTTCCCCAAATAGACTTCAAATAGTCCCCTGAGCACTGGGACCACATCACCCCCTTCTTTATAGTTCCTGGGGCTCCCTTCATGGATCAGGCATATACAAATGATGCTTGCTTGGTTGGATTAAGCTGAGTCTCTGGAGTGAGAACTGCAAGGTGGCGTCTATGTGATTTAGGGGGTCAGGTTCTCTGAGGGAGAAAGGATGGGAGAAAGGATGGGCAACTGTTGTACCTGCTGGGATCTGGGCAGCCAGCCCATCCACCTAAAACCAGGCAGGGCTTGCCCAAACAAGCAGGTAGTAGCTCAGTTGGCATACGCCCTGGCACTGATGCTCTCCCCTGTTGACCAGGCAGAAGGAACCCCAGCAGCCCCAGCAACTCTGTGGAGGTGCCAGAAGGGGGGCAGGAACCCAGAGCTGCCCCACTGAGGAGCAAATGCCAAGACAGCAGCAGGAGAAGGACCTGCAGGGCTGCAGCAGGCTGGTTTTGGGACCCAGCAGTCCTTGCACAGGATCTTCTGGGGTGGGGGGGGGGGCATCACCAAAAGGGAGGCAGGACCAATCAGATCCCACAAGCCAGGAGACTCTGAAAGTGTCTTTTAAAGCCACTAGCCCAAGTCGGGCATGGTGGTGCACACTTGTAATACCAGTACTTGGGAGGCTGAGACCGGAGGATCCGGGTTTGTGGCCATCCTCAGCTACTTAATGAGGCCCTCCGCAACCTAGAAAGACCCGGTTTCAAAATAAAGTATAAAAAATAGGGCCGGGGGTGTAGCTCAGAGGTAGA
>PVJS01008931.1:0-51759 GCA_004027185.1 Glis glis | reverse complement strand
TTTACTCTGTAAATATAAACATTTTTATTTGTCATTTAAAGATGAGTGAAAATTTAAAAAACATGGTTGTGGATATGAAAGTCAATTAAGCATTGTCAAACCAAACATTGTCTCTTTATGCTCTCACTCATTGTGGGTAATTTTCCAGGGTTGGGGGGAGGAGGGAGAAATAAAAAAGAATTAGAGTTTGACAGGCATCACCTCTTGTCTTATTAGAACAAAGCTTTTTATCAGAAGAAGACCAAAGCCTAATCAACCTGCATTTCCAAAATTCTGACAAGCAGCTACTTGTATTAGATTAATGCTGTATAACTTAATTGTTTCTTCCACCTCCTGATACTTCAACTCTGGGGCGATGTGGTACATTAACAGAATGTCAATGGATAACAGGAATACTCGTACTGTGGATAAAGGGCTCCAGGTGCCTCTCTCACCCAAATGTACACACTGCCCTTCTTGTATATAATTTTGATTGAAATCCTATTGGTCAAAGTGTGAAGTATGCTTACATGTATGCCTGTCTACATGTATACAATTATAATAAAATCAGAGTGATTACCATTTCCATCTCAAACTTCTTAAAAGATAGTTTTGATTAATATAAAATAACTGTACCTATTTATGGGATATAGTGTGATTTTCCAATATATTTATACAGTGTGAACAGGGTACATACATTTCTATCTCCTTATCATTACTTTATATTTCAATACTTTGAGCTCCCCTGTTCTAGCTAATTATAAAATATATAATAGTTTATTGTGAATTAGAGTCAACTGACTATACTGTAGAACATTAGAACTTGGTTTTCTATCTGTGTATTGATAATTGTTATACAACCTCCTTCTATCCTCCCTGCCCCATTATTTTCCTGCCTCTGCTAATTAGTATTCTACATTCACATCAATGTTTTTAGCATTGTATGTGAGAGAGAACATGTGGTATTTGCCTTTCTGTATCTATTTCACTTACCGACTTCTAGTTCTATCCATTTTTGCTATAAAAATGGAATCTCATTTTTCAGTTGAATAATATTCTTCTGCATATATACCCCTCACTTTCTTTATCTATTCTTTGGCAGATGGGCACCGAAGCTGATTCAGTCTCTTGCTGTTGTGAATAATGCTGCAAATACATGAGAGTGCCTGTATCTCTGATATGCGGCTTTCATTTCCTTTGGATGTATATCCAGAAGTAGGACAGCTGGATTAGATGCTGCATATGTTTTTAGTGTTTTGAGGAATCTCTACACTGTTCTCCATAATGGCTGGACTAAATTAGAGAATGTATCTTTAGGTGTACTATTAATTGGATTAATTATACAGAACATTTTATTTGAATAGATTTATTTACTTAGTCATTTGTACAGGTATATTACTCTGTGATCATGTTAGTCTGAATGTAGTTGAATAATGGGAGACAGATACAAAAGAAAGCAAACACAAACACAATTTTACTTTGGATCCCTGTATTAGTTAGTTGTAATGTCAGAGAGGATATCAAATTGGCTTAAAGAAGAAAAAATTACATCATTTGCAAGAAAATATATGGACCTATAGAACATTATGTTAAGTGAGATAAACTAGTCACAGAAAGTGAAGGGTCAAATGTTTTCTCTCATATGTGGAAGCTAGGGAATAATCGTGATACAAGAAGGACTTTAGATAATGGAGGAGAAATCCCAGTGGAGCAATGGAGGATCTCTAGGAGAGGATGGGGGGAGAGGAAGGAAAGTTAATGAAGGAAACACTTCCATTGATGTTATGTACATATATGAAGTTATCAGTGCCAATCTCAGTATCATGTACACAGAAGAGAAGGAAATGGGGAGGGAGCCAGGGGAAGCTCACCAAGTGCTGTGTGCACGTGTGTCCCTATCACCCTGAACAACATTATGATGTGAGACTATAATACACCAATAAAAATATATTTTAAAAATATCTTATGTACAACCAAAAGAGAAGAGTGATAGTCTCCGCACTGCAAAAACTATATGAGTGGGGAATGGAGAACTAGGTGTTTCTCTGCCAAAAAAAAAATGTGCATGCAATGTGAGGTATTTGAACACTATGTGATTACTCATTTCTAGGGACCTTGGGGTTCCAGTGACAGGTGGATTTTAGAAAGATATCACTCTCTTTAACTATGGAGCTTGTTTTTAGTAACTGAATATTAAGCCAAATTTATATTTTAATTTCCAGTAATAAATTGTTGAAGAATAAAATAGTATGAATGGTGGATGATTCCAAGCTTATTTTTCATCTAAAAACATGGTGGTGGAGTGGTATTAGAGATGAGCACAAAGTAAAAAGAATCCATCATGAAAAATGTAGATACCATACTCTTCCAAGAGTAACTAACTCGATATCACTCATATGATATTTAAAACAACGATGTCACCTTGTATACACTCATTTTCTTCCACTTGGTTTCAACCACCCAATTTTTTGGCTATGCCTTAAATACTTTCTAGTAATATATTTCCTCTAAAACCTTAATCTCAAACTTTCCAATTCTGTCCACAACTGCCTACTTTCCACATAATTCATTTTGAACTTCAAACACATATAAGTATTTGAATGTATGTGTTTCTCCTAACTTGGTGATCTCAATATTTTTTTTTACTAAATCTCATGTTCACACATGTCCTCATGCCCATGTCCATGTTGAACTTAAATTCTAAGTTTTATTACAAAGTTCATTCATTTACTTGTCCTAAACACATTTTTCCTTTTCTTTCCACCATACTTTCTGAAGTATGACTATTCCTCATATTATTGAAGTGATGCATCTTATGATGAGGATTAGTCCTTTATATGTTTGTATCATAAAAACAAATTAGATAATCATCAATACCCAACATTCTTATGCCAAAAGAAGTTCACTTTCTTATTCTTCAACAACATAATTTCACTAACTTAATTGTTCTCCTTTCTCCTTAAAACCATAGTCACTGTTGGTGCCTGTTGACCTTGTTTTAAAGATATTAGAGCAGCAATGAGATGGTGAGTTTTTAATTTTTCTATATAGGCATACTATTTGTAGTTGCTTCCAATGCACTATATCCAGTATTCTCTTACAAAAGCTGAGATATTTCTGTTTTAAACTAGGTTGAACCTTTGTGCTATTTCATTACTCTGATACTCTCTTTTATAGTGTAATGGAGATATCAGTTTTACAGTATAGTTTATAAAGTATCTACAGTATACTATTTTTTCCATGATCATACATTCATTTGGGTAAGAATTCATAACTAGATTGTGAATTAAAGTGATAGTGCCATGCTTAGACAAAGGCAGCTGAAAGTCAGCATGCTTTCTCTGCTTTTCCCTTTTGATGGGAAGAACATGATGGTACTTTCCATGATCATTGGAGGGTAATCCAATTCTGCAGTTTTATATGATATGCGGATGTCAGTACTAGAATTTCAATTCATGTCCAACTGTCTCTATATTTAGGGATCTTTTAGTTTATTACAGAGCCATTGATTATTCATTCATAACTGAGTTAGCATTTTGATATTTTAGTCTTTAATTAGAAAAAATTTAAGGCATTTGATCACTCACATTATAACATATTTCAAAATGTATAAATCAGCTGGGGATGTAGCTCAGGGTTAGAGTGTTTGCCTTGCAAGCGCAAGGCCCTGGGTTCAATTCTCAGCACCACAAAAAGAAAACAAATGAAAAATTAAATAAAATAGGGCTAGGGGTGTAGCTCAGAGGTAGAATGCCCCTGGGTTCAATCCCCAGTGCCACACACACACACACACACACACACACACACACAAATGTATAAATCAGATCTCCATATTCATTCATAATTATTAATTGCACAAACACTCATTCTAAAGATAAGAACAACAGTAATTCTACACATTTAGGAAAATATTCTCCAAATGAGTATAGCTGTTCTAATTCTTTCTGTCTCTGTCTCTTTCTCTGTCTCTCTCTCTCTCTCTCTCTCTGTTTCTCTCTCTCTCATGCTGATGTTCTTGCTCTAGTTCTCTCTGAAAGTGCAGTTTCAAGCAAAGCCAAAGCAGAAAAGCAAGCCTGGCATGGTGGCCCACAGTTGTAATCCCAGTACTTGGGAGGCTGAGATGGGAGGATCCGGGTTCGCGGCCAGCCTCAGCTACTTAGTGAGGCCTCTGCAACTTAGTGAGACCCTGTTTCAAAATAAAGAATAAAAAATAGGGCTGGGGATGTAGCTTGGAGGTAGAATGCCCCTGGGTTCAATCCCCATATGGCAAAAAAAAAAAAAAAGCAGAAAATCACATACCCTGAGATAGCACTGCAACGTGTATTTTTCTGATGCAACATGTAGGAAAGCATATGCAGCAACAGGAGAGGCAGAGAAATAGGTATGAGAAAAATATGGAAGATTTTATTGGCCACTTGTTTGCTAACCATTGTCTCAGAATTTGAATTTGTCACCTTGTACTTAACACATATTTTTTAAATGGAGGTCTAGCAATTTGAGCAATGTTATATGATTACCTCCATTCAAAAAGATCCCCAGGGATCATTTTTATAAAATATTAAAGTTTTTATGCATTCTAAGACACTTATTGGTAATTTTGTTCCCTTTGAGTTTTTACAGTTCTATGTTGGAAAGAAAATGGAGATGAATGCTATATTGCTAAATTAATGTAAAAATTCTCTTTAATTTTCTTTACTGATATATGATTCAATCTGAATTATTTATTGCTTTTAGTCATTTTTAATGATCTGGGTTGTTAAAAGTTTTCTACGTGTTTTAAAATTCCAGGATAGGTAAAATATTTTAACTTGTCTCAATAATAACTAAGCAGTTAGAAAATTTTGTGCCATAATAAATTACTTGTTTTTAAGGAGTGAAAGGCATTATAAAACAACATGGTAGAAAAGATAGTATCTATTAAAAAACATCAGAAATAATATGGAGCATCTTTTATGTTGTGTGAGACATAAATATAAGCACCTAATAAAAAATAAGAATACTGAAATGCTATAATAAAACAAAATAATAAATAAATATATAATATTCATATACACATAGGCTTATATGAGCACACATACATTGTTTTCCATGCTACATATCACAAATTCTTATAAAAGTTAATATTGAGTTTAATTAATTAATTAATTAATTAATTTTTTGAGGAACTGGGGATTGAACCCAGGGCATTCTACCTCCAAACTATACCCCCAGCCCTATTTTTTTATTCTTTATTTTGAAACAGGGTCTCATTAAGTTGCAGGGGCCTCACTAAGTAGCTGAGAAGGCTGGCCATGAACCTGAGATTCTCCTGTCTCAGCCTCCCAAGTACTGGGATTACAAGCGTGCACCACCACGCTAGGCAATACTGAGTTTAAATACAAAATCTCAGTAGAGTAGCACAAAAACAGTTTTAATTCATGTTTCCTTTAGTGGTATTGCAACTTGAAGAAATAGTCATGAGGAATTTTTAAATGATAAAAATATTTTATTAAATTAAAATACTTAGCATTCATCATCAATTTTTATGGTCATTGAATAATAGACACACAGTAGATGATAGCCAGTATTATCGTTTAAATAGAAGGAGATGTACCAATTCATGAACATAAAATAGATTAGGAACATGTTAATACTCTATGCACTAACTCCTTTTTCTTTTCAATTACCTCTTAAAAATGAATCTCACACAAACAAAAGATTTATGTATAACCAAGTAAAATTTTAGGATAAATTGTGACTAAGTAGTAATTAACTAAGGGTAAAAATAATAGTGAAATAAAGAGATATATTCACAGATCTTATTGCTGCATAGGCCCCAAATCAACAAGGGGAGGGGAGAACAAAAAGTAAATGGATGTTATGAAACCCAAAGTCATTCATAATTCCAATCTTTAGTTCTGAGAAGTGTGATAGGTGGAAAAGTGACCGAGGAAATGATGAAAACAATAAGGAAGCCAGGAACATTTGCAGACCTTTCATGATAAAGCTCCAAAAGCCATCATGGGCAATCCTCAGGTAAAGCATGGAATTGCAAATGAGGTCAGGCACAATTAAGCAATCGGATGTGCCTTATGTGTAATCTAACGACCTCCAACCAAATACGCAAATAAGAAAAAATATCTGAATATATTTGTTTTTCTCTGTGACACATTGGGAAGAAACTAGCACATATTAATGAACTTTCCAACTAAACAATCTGAGAGAAATTATAATTTTGATAAAGTATACTAAGAATCTGTAACATACTAGCCTCAATTCTGATCCAAAAAAATATCTTGATGAATAGGAAAAAGTTATAGCCACAAGGCAGAGTATCTGTGACAGGAGGTTTACAATTAACCTAGCAAAATTTAAATGATTTGCTTCTCAGTTCACTTCCTGTGATAGTCTTTGCTGTTTCCAAATGGTTGACCCAGAGTAAATGTTACATATTCAAAGAAGAACAACTAGAAAGACTCCATGATGGGACCCACTCAGATGTAACAATATAAAAAACAAAGAAGAAAAATGCAGATGGAAAATGGAACAAAAATGTATGGCACAAAACAAGTTGAATTTGTTTTAAAAAAAACTTGTTTTTAAAGCATAGAAATTCAAGACTATAGATATCAAGAATACATGCTAAGAGAAGAGAAGGCAATGACAATTAACATGGCAGTACTTTGAATATTAAACACATGAGTTAAAGGAAATAGAGGAAAACAAACTACTAGCAGACATAAGAATTGGTATTATTCCAAATGGCAAACATGGAAAATACACAATATTACATGCTATAATATTGAATGTATTCTCCCAATTTCATATGGTGAAATCCATAATTGTGAGGTGATGATATTAGAAGGTAAGACCTCTGGGAATAATTAGTTCTTGATGGCAGAACCTTCATGAATGATATTAATAACCTTGCCCATCTTGCCACAGGAGGACAAACTGAGAAGAGAGTTGTCAGTGAATCAAGAATTGAGCCCTCAACACACACCAAGCCTGCTATACTGTGGTCTTGGACTTCCTAGACTCTAGAACAACAGCCTGTCTAGAAAAAAAATGTGTTGTTTATAAACCACCAGATTATGGGATTATGGGTGTTATTAAAGCCCAAATGGACGACAGCACTAATTTATAAATATTAGATATAATTAAGGTAAACACAAATTACTTTTCTTTTTGCAGTGCTGGTGATCAAACCCAGGAAATTGAACATTCCAGTGAAACTACCACTGAGCTGTATTCCCAGTTGGAACACACATGTTTTCAACATCTCTCAAATAACGGGTCCTTTATTTCATATCATACCCTTTCCAATACTTTTTTACCACTGTAATATTTTCATATATTTCTACTTTTCATATGTTGTATTCCCACAAGGTATTATTGCTATTGTTCTTACTGTTTTTCAGCACCCATTTGAATTCACCTATTCTTATGATTTTCATTGTTCTTCATTTCTTCCTGATTTCTATGGTTCTATTGGTAATGTTTTTCATTATGACTAAAATAATTTTCTTTCGTATTTTTCATAGTGAATTTCTAAGGATATATTTTTCTTTCTTTCATTTAGATGGCTACTTTGCTGTCTTCAGAATGATAGGAAAACAGAATTTTTTGTTTTATTTTGCTCAAGTGACTTTCAACTTTTTAAAATATATTACTTCATGGCAGGAAAATGAATGGAAGTAGACAATATTATGCTAAGTGAGATCAATTGGTCTCAGAGAGTCAGAAGTCATATGTTTTCTCTCATATGCGGAAGATATAGAGAAGATAAAAATCAAAAGGGGCTTCAGATAAATAAGGAGAAAAACTAGTAGAATAGTGGAAGGGGATTAGTGCAGGGAGATGTGGAGGGGAACAAAAGAATTGATGAAGGAAACAGTTCAAATAATGTTATGTCCCTGTATGAAGCCATCACTACCAATCTCATGAACATGTTTGGAGAAGGGAATGGTAGCAGGGTGGGATCCAGAGGAAAGCACACTAGGCACTGTGTGCATGTATGTTTGTACCTCTTTGAACTTCACTATGATGTGTAATTACAATGCACCAATAAAAGTATAAGAAATCAAATCAAATGTGTTATTCCACTGTATTCTGTTTTCATACTTCAGTTCAGATTTCCATAGTCTCTACTACTTGGAAGACAATATTTTTTTATTCTTATTGCTTTAATTTTGTAGCTCTGCAGTTTCACTGCTTAGAAATGTATTTCTTTAGCCGGGCGTGGTGGTGCACGCTTGTAATCCCAGTACTTTGGGAGGCGGAGACCGGAGGATCCGGGTTCGCGGCTAGCCTCAGCTCTCTCTCTCTATCTCTCTCCCTGTCTCTCTCTCTCTCTCTCTCTCTCCTTAGTGAGGCCCTCCGCAACTTCGTGAGACCCGGTTTCAAAACAAAGTATAAAAAATAGGGCTGGGAGTTTAATGTGGAGGTAGAACATCCCTGGGTTCAATCCCTGGTTCCGCAAAAAAAAAAAAAAAGAAATGTATTTATATTGCCCTCTGGCTTTCAAATTGCCATCAGTATATATCTTGGTTCTGTAATATTTTGTTATTGTTTTAAATCAAGTAGGGTTACTATGGTTACCCATCTTTGATACTTTGATAAGTTTTTCATTACTATTTGATTATTAGTAACCTTACATTAAATTTAAAATATAATGAAGACATATACGAGTGATAAAATAAATGGCTTTATAGGACAGTTTAAATACAGTTGCCGAAAATAAAAGTACAGAAGAATTCTGTTCCTCTGAATGTCATCTACTTTTCCCAATTACCAAAAGAACATCTCTAATATTATTTGTTTAGTACATATTTTCCCCAATATATGATTTTTAAGATAGTGAAAGAGATTCTACATCACAAATCCTTAAATAACAGCATCCATATTAAGGACATATTGAGAACAGTATCTTGTAATTAGCACATTTATTGGTTATTATTTTCTAGCATTTTAATTGCAATTTTTATATTCCAAAGACTACATTTTTAATAAATTTCAGATCACATGTTCCTCCTAATTTGGGAGAGATATAAATGGAAATTATTATTATCATCTTTAGAATAGTGATTATAGAAAAGGATATGTGAGTTCTCAAAAACTGAAGATGTAACTAGTACATGATACACAATCCAACTTCTAGATATCAATCCAAAGGAATTGAAATCAATATGTCAAATAGATATCTGCACTTTTATGTTCATTGTAGCATTATTCAAATTAGCCGAGATAAGGACTCAACAACCTAAATGTCTAGCAGTGAATGAATGGACACAGAAAATGTGGTATAAATATGCAATGGAATAATATTTGTTCATGAAATAGAAAGAAATTCTATTACCTATGAAGATATGGTTGAAGCTGGAAGGCATATTAAGAGAAATAATCCAGACACAGAAAGACAAATACTGCATAACATCATTTACATGGGGGTTATAAAAATCTGAACTTATAAAAGTAGAGAATAGAATGTTGTTTACCAGAGACTGTCTGGATGGGGGAATGCAGAGGTGTTAGTCTTAAACTTATTAATTCTTGCATTAAGAGTGTTCATTTAGGACTGCCTTTGAAAATATGAAAAACAAGCATGCATTATATGAGATCACAATTTATCTTTTTGTGTGTTATGTACTATTTTTTGTTTTAGTTAAAAAAGAACATTTAAAAGAAGTTGACCTTCCAACAAATGCCATGTCTCAGTGCAAATTGTATTCTTCATTTATGAACCATTTTTAAAATTAGCCATGCCTATCTGAAAAATAACTCATAATATTAGAGTAATGATTTAACAACCAGATTTCAGAAAAATCTTCCATTGTGGTTATGTTCCAGAAACTTTTAACATCATTCTAATGATGCTTTCAGCTAACTTTAAATACATATATGCAGAGGAAGAAAACATCATCATAGGAGATAATTAAAAGTACTAAACACAATCAAGACAATTCTTAAAATGTATTTTAAATCCTTCTCATTAATCAGTTGTTTTTCAAATGTAAATCATCAAGAAACATTTGATTGACTACTGTGTTCAAGACTCTCAGCATCATGCCTGTGCCTTACTTTTGGTTCCCCTGAAAACAAAGCCTGAGTTAACATTTTAGCGCACATAATTGATGTGAATATGATCCCAGGAAGTAGGAATCTGCATGTGGAAAAAAATTAGAAAGACCAGGGTTAAAAGCCACAATGATCATACCCTATGAAGTTCACTTTTGTAAGTTGTGGGAGTCCTTTCCTCTCAGATCTAAGAATAATAAAGGTGAAATCTAGAAGTAGTTTTTTAGTAATTTTTATTGGTGCATTAATATCATACATCTTGATGGGTTTCAGGGTGGTAGAAGTATATACATGTTCATATCGATCAATTAGCCCTCCCCCGATTCCCACCCCATTCCCTCCCTTTTCCAGCCTTCTCATGCTCAGCATAGTAGTTGACTTTGACAAGTTTGTGTATGTACATCCTGCCCATTAGGGTGTTTCCTTCTTCCCCCCTCCCATCACCCTCAGTTAGGTCACTTTCTTTATTCATCTAAGGTTTTCTCCATCTTTGTCTGGAGTCCCTCCTATGCCCTATTGTCCCTAGCTTCTGCATATTAGGGAGAGCATCTGACTTTCCAATATTGGTGAGTGCAGTATTTATTCAATTGGTCCCAAGCTACATTATTTGAGGTTTGCCACTAATGATGTTATCTTCCTTGGGGGATAAGATTAATGTGCTTTGAGTGTTCAGTGGACTTCTTTCAGGTATCAAACAGGCCCCAGAGCAATGAAGATAAGCAACAGGTATTTATGGTGCAGATGCTAGCAAAGCGAAATGAGTCTGTAGTCAGGTGGAATTTTTTAGGTGCTCTAGCTTCTTATGTGTGTAAGACTGACATCAGAAGCATCCATCACACCTAGAAAGAGAAAAATAAGTAAAACTAGATCACTGTAGGGCCCCATTAGAAGTCTAGAAGAAGATACAAGTTTATAAAAATAAAAGATTAGGTAGCTGGGATACATCTCAATGCTGAGAGTACATGCTTAATATGTGCAAGACCCTGAGTTCCATCTGCAGTAAGTAAATAAAGAAATGAATCAAACTTACAAAAAAACTATATTATGCAAAACAATTATATAATAAAATAAAGGATCAAGTGTTAAATGACTGTCTTTGCAAGGTAAGCAGTTATTGTTTACTATTCACCTGTATATTAGCTTCCTATTTGTGCCAATACAAATGCAAGTTTAATGGATTAAAACAACACAGATTTATTTGCTTAGAGTACTGAAGATCAGAAGTCTGAACTCATTTATACTGAGCAACCTGTGTCAGAGCACTGGTTCATCATGGATGCTGTGGGAGAGAATCTGTTTCTTCATCCTTTCTAGCCTCTGGATTCTACCTACATTTCTAGTTTCCTGACCCGATTCCACCCCACCTTTAAAGCCAGCCAGAGTAGCATCTTTTTTTCCCTTCTGATTACTGCTTCCATCCTTACAACTATTTTCTCTCTGACCTGAACTCTACGCCCTTCTTCTTGTAAGGATCCTGGTGATAATATAAGGCTCCTTTAGATAAACGAGAATAACTTCTCTTTCTCAGTATTTTTACTTAATGATATCTGACACTTTCATTTTTCTATGTAATTTATTCACAGGTTCCTGGAATTAGGATGTGGATATTTTTAGGACCCCATTTTTTAGCCTTCCGTACCAGAAAAGTTTTGAAACAACATTGTAATTTGAGGACTTTACCAGAGAATGAATTAAGAAAATCTAGCTAGTCTTAGATAATGTTGTGTTTTGTAAAACTACCCACTTCTTCAGTAGTTTCAAAGGTTTTAATTCAAAGCACACTTTCCATGAAATATAAACATCTTGAAAATACAAACAGAATGTGAGTGAATAACTTTAGCTACATTTAATGGTACATTCTGGGCACAGAATAGTTTCTTTGTGCCCTTCAAATTTATGTTTGGACACAAGGTAGTTGGAATAAATATTATTTATCAAACTCTAAAAAAATTATTCTTCTTTTACTGTAATGGAGAAACTATTTAGCATCATTTATTCTAGAAAATTCATTTATCTAAGTCAGTATTAAGCAACCTCAGATATAAAAAGTATATTTCAGTTCTATATCTGATGTTCATAGTAAATATCAGTGAAGAGTGGTTTAGTTGTATATTTTAAAAGGCCCAGAGCGTGTTATGTATCTCATTAGCTTGACTAAAGAGAGTTCTGTAGATTCCAATGACTCAAAGCAGAGACGCCCATCAGTGATTTATAATTCTGCTTATTAGGATGTTCTACATGAAGAACCAGCCATTTCTTCAGTTTTCACTTGTACATTTCTGTACCTAGAATCAAATGTGGTTGTAGAAAGAAAGATTTAGGAAAGCTTTCCAAATTTTTCAAAAATATAACATTAAATCTACACATGCAACCTCTGGTCTCAGCAGATTTAAAGGTTACAATTAGAATTTGATAAATAAAAATATTTGTATCTGTCCTTCAATGGGCACACGCACACACACACACACACACACACACACACACACACAAACACAACGCATACATACATACTCAAAGACACAAGCAATTATTCCTGCAACTGTTGAATGTATTTTATTATTAAACATTATCCAAAAAATTGCTATAACATTGTTATGGAGATTAATATGTAAAACACTTGATGAGAGGACAGAAACCGTACTTGCTACCAGATCATGAAAGTAAGTAGTAACTATAAAATTTTAAATTTAAAACAAGTTCTACCACTGAAAACTCCATAAAATTTTGAAAAAATATGATTTTTCATACCTTTAAATTTCCTACCAATTTAGAAAATTACATACATTCATAAGAGTACTTTACACTATTTTTATGCTAACAAAACACAAAACCCAGATCATAAAACAAAACATTATTGGAACCTCATAATTCTCTTATTGCTCATTTTCAGTCTTCAACTACGAAGGTTAACCATTTCCTGACTCATAACAGCATGAATTACTTGCCTGTTTTAGTCTAAGTACTGTTCTGTAATAGGGATGCTTGTGACTGCCTACAGTTTCATAGGTACTGTCTTCTGTCTTTGTTGAGGAAGATGTTACTGTATAATTCAAGTAATGTTAGTTTTGTGATATAGAAGACAAGATGATCATTTAATAAGAAGAAAGTCTCTTTATAACATTTTCTCATTTTTTGGCCTTCAATATTCATTTACTTTTATTTATTTATTCTAATACACTTTTTTATTGATGCATTATAATTATACATCATGATGAAGTTCAGAACGAGAGAGACCTACATGCCCATAGCATTCAGTAAGTTTCCCCTGGCTCCCACCCTGCTCCATTATCCTCCCCTTGTACATACACAAATCTTTATAATATTTTATAAGAATTCTGAAGTAATAAAATGATACACAATTTTATCTATGCAAAATGATTTTCAAGACAGAATCAGAATCATACTGAATGTTGGGCATAGCACATGGATTACAAAATTGGAATCTCTGCAAATACATTTTAGAACTAAGACGTGTGCAAATTTGTTTTTAGTGACTTAAATATAGTCAAGACAGCTTTACTTTTCGAGGACTATTTATTTTGGTTTCAAGAACATTTTTAAGAAATCTTTAAAAATTTTGTTCAGAAAACATATCTCATATAGTCCTGCAGATTAGATAAATGCTGGTCTGGAAGCTCCCAAACACTTGTTAAGTGGCGTCCATCATAATTTCAAGTCATTTTTGAACAATGTATAATAAACATATTTTGGATATGTTATAATAGAGAGATATTTTTCAGAAGTAACTCCTAATTGGTACGTGCACTCTCTTAAAATATCAGGTTACTTTTGATACATGAAATTTTCCTGTACTTAGTTTTGTACTAGGCATTATACAAGGCAGAGTGTCTAAATTAATTTTATGCAAAAATTCAAACAAAATGTCATTCATAATATGTCGATGAATTTCTTTGTAGTCCTAAGAAATCAGGGTTCTGACTGCCTTCAGCATTACCAAGACACATTTAAAGCAAATGGAATTGTTAGCTAAGGTATACTTAACCAATCCCGGCACCCCAGAGTACCTTTGTATATGCATTGAAACCCTTTTTGCTAAAGCCTTGCTGTTCAGTGCAGTCTTGAGAAAAGCCAGTTTTGAAATCAGCTAGGAATCTGCTAGATATTGGGAGACATAGGCCTTACCTACATCCCCACCAGGTTGCATTTTCATAAGAGCTTGCATGATCCATTTACATATTATAATTTTGAATAATTGCTCTGAAGAAAATAAGAGTGCTGCTTCTGAGTTTGGACATTAAATGAGAGAACTAGGATTTATATGTTTATTTGTTATAATGGAATATTTACAATAAGAATGTATTTTTATTTTTTGCATTTTGATACAAATATGTTAGCACAAAATAGAATAATTTCTTCATTGAAGTTTTGAAACCATTTCTTACAACTGGTTTCTAGGTCGAATGTGTGCACATCTTTCTTACCTTGTTCTCATTTGTCTGCAAACTAGTAAAAAATAAATGTATTAATTTCATCATCAGAAAAGTTAATTTATCTATGTTTCAATGCAAAATGTGTTTAAAGAGTGAGATTAGGTTTAAAAGACATATTAGACATTCTGTAAATGTGTGTATTCTCAAATAAAGATATTATTTCCTTATACTTTTAGGCATCCAAAACCATCCCATTTTTTGTCATGTTTCATAGTACACCAAAGACAAGAAAGAACTATTGTCTTTGGTCTTTGGAGAGATTCTTAGGTAACACTGATGAAAGGGAAATGTGGTAACATACGCAAAGTAAATTTGCCCATTTTATGAAAGCAAATATTTCAGATGTATTTGCCGGTGCCCCTGGGGTGCTGTAAGCAAAGCTGTGTTTTGTTTCCTGGAGGTTTTTCTCCCTGCTGTTTGCAGTGAATCAGAAACATCCAAGCTCCCTGCTGATCATTAGATTCCACTGGAGATTCCATTCTGCTGCTGCTCCACGGAAGTACTTACGTGAACTATTCAACTTTTTAGACAATTGTTGGAAATATAATTTCTGGCATGTGTCTAAGACTATGTCCCTTACCTAAACTTCTAATGAGTTTGCAAATACGGAGTTGGTTTTGAGATTATGCCCATCCAGGACCATGATTTCTAGAGAAAGAATGTTTATATTTGCCCAAAGTTACTCATGGATGTCCAAGATTCATGTTATTGTTTTCTTGAAAACTGACATTATTTTTGAAATTACATACATTTCTGTTTTCAAAGTGTATATTCAAATACAAAATTTCCACAAAATGCATGTTTTGAAGAAAATAAATGGAAAAGATAACCTGCTTCAAGAAAAATGTTTTGCGTACAATATTTTTAACAAATTTACTAGCAATAAAACATCTGGCATATTAACAACAATTATCATTATATGTGTGTGTGTATTTAAATATTTAAGTTGTCACACACTTTATTTATTTATTTATTTTTTTTTGCGGTACCGGGGATTGAACCCAGGGGCATTCTACCTCCGCGCTACAACCCCGGCCCTATTTTTTATACTTTTTTGAAACCGGGTCTCACGAAGTTGCAGAGGGCCTCACTAAGTAGAGAGAGAGAGAAAGAGAGAGAGAGAGAGAGGAAGAGAGAGAGAGAGCTGAGGCTGGCCATGAATCCGGATCCTCCGGTCTCCGCCTCCCAAAGTACTGGGATTACAAGCGTGCGCCACCACGCCCGGCTTGTCACACACTTTATGAGGTCTATCCTTAAAAGAAGCAAGCAAAGAAAACCAAGGTAAAATATACTTTCTTTATACTAAGTTGAGATTTTCATTTTTCTTGTAAATTTTTCAGTATTTTAATCTTTCTATATACATACACATAGGATATATATTTTATGCCCAGAAAAGACATCCTACAAATTTTGAAATAGAAGAGGAAACTAGGCACCAAGCTAAACACACATAGAAACATACATACCTGTGTTTCTATTTTTTTAGAAAACTGAAAATCCATCTAAAATATATTGTGATTTTATCACTTATAAACCTCTCACTAGTTATATAATTTGTTGCCATTCTTTTACCATTTATTAGGCATATAGATTGGTCCCCATTTGCAACATAATATACCTGTATAGAGACTGTTAGACAGCATAGAATCCACCCATGATTTTTTGGCTTTCATTATGAGACATTCTCTGAAAATTATACTAGTTATTTGCTGAACAACTTTGAAAAGTACACAATAATCTATAATTCATAATACTCTAAATTGTATACTGGTATACACTTACCTATCAAAATTTCTTATTTGACTCTTATATCAAAATTCCACAAATTCTTATGCACTTTGATATTATACCTTCAGCTTTCTAAAGATGTCATTATCTAAAATGTTGTTCAAAATATTTCAAAAATATTTCTGAATATACTTCTAAATACCTTCTCACTAAATACCTACCTGCCAACTTTCTTTTGAAATGCAATACCAAAAAGAAAAGAAAATTGCTTTGCATGTGAAGAGAGTTCTTCTATTCATTGAAATATAGTGGAATATTTGGGGGAATATTAAAATTTCCTTTGAAAATAAAAACTAGAGAAAAAAGTAAAACATATGGGCAATAGACTGAATATTTATGTCACCCTAAGTGCTTATTTTAAAATCCTAACACCCAAGATGATAGTATTAGGAGATGGGGTTTTTTGGAGGTGCTTAGATCATGAGGATGGAGCCCACATCAAATTTGTGACCTTATGAAAAAGACTCCAGAGAGATTTCTGTCCTTTCCACCATGCAAGAATACAAGGACAAGGTTTCTGTAAATGAACCAAGAAATATGTCCTCAGAAGACACCCAATCTGCTACTGCTTTGATGGTGAATTTCCCATCCCTGGAACTATTATTTTACCATCTTCTTCTCTAGTAGACTCTTTCAAGAAATAGTAACTTCATATAGTCTGCTCAATTGGAGCACCCAGTGAGTAAGAGACATGATATTTTTGTTCTTTTTAAAATTGTGTTTGGGTTGTAGCTGGCCACTTGAAATTACCTTCCATTTTACCCGATTTGAATTTATTTTTCCCTTCCCTCTTTGTTCCCTTGGATTGAATCATCATATAAATATTAACACATTTGCTTTGTTTTAGAATTCCCACGAGAAGAAATTTAATATCAGTGATGACCACAGGAAAAATAAGTCTCAGGATAAAATTAGAAATTTGAAATTTCTCCCTGGCTGGGAGAATGAGAGCATTGGGGCTCTATGGCTCAGGGTCTGTGAGATTGTGCTTTCAAAGGTGCTTATTAGGGATGCACTGACAGCAGCAAGCACTGAGCAGTGAGAGTGCCGATGACTATGATGTGGTGTGGCTACACGAGCACATTGCTACCAATCTCACTAACATGTTCGGGGAGGGGTGGATAGTAGGGTGGGATCTGGAGGGAAACACACCAAGGACCATGTGCATGCATGCCTATATCACTTTAAACCTCACTATGATGTATAATTACAGGGCACCATTTAAATAATTTCTTCTGTAAAAGCCAGACAATCTCTATGACTTCATTAAAAGATACTAAATTGAAATTCTATGGAAAATCATACTGAAAATCAAGGCTGAAAATCTGAATTTTTTGATGGGGACAACAAAAGCAAACAATACAAATTATACAGTCTCATCAGGTATCCCGATTCAATATGCGTTCAAACAGAATAGAAATTAGGCACATAAAATAAAAAATAGCAGTACTTTCATGCATGAAACTTAATATTTTAAATTCCTAATTTTCCATTGGAATAACCTGTCTACCGTATTTGTCCTATTCCCCATTGTGAGAGAAAATCACTTTTATATTTGTCAGGAGACCATAAAACTTCACTTGAAGTTGGTGTTACACAAGATAATACCTTTATTCCTTCAAAATTGCCCAAATATCTCTCATTGTGTCCAAGGGTTGGTGGGGGAGGGAAAGAAGGTCTAGGTACTTTTGGAGCTTGGGTGGACAACCAAATTCTGTGCTCTTTTGAGGTCTACTATTTCAGAAAAATAGGCAAATGACAAAAACCATTTCAAAATTATTTAATATTTATGGATATATTTGCCATATATGTGGGCACAAGTGTATTTGCCATCTGTATCTTGAAGATTATAAGATAATAAGGAAAATAGTTATATAAGCCTAAATAATAAAGTATTATTAATATGGGGGTGTTCACCTGTGACTTAAAAGCCAGTGTTCTGGAAAGCGCACTTATAGCTAGCCTTCTAAGTTTGCAAGATGGCTACTTGAAGAGTGAAAACAATGGTTGCCATGATATAGTGAAACTTATATGACATGGATTTAGGGAAGAAATCAAAGCTTCAAGTAGGGGGGAAATGTTAGGATAAATCTGCCTGAGAAACCATAGTATGATTAGGTTACCTGGGAGGGCCCAAAGGGCCGACTGGTCATTTACCTACATAATATACATTCATGAATGTGGTACTAATATCTTTCCAAATTTTGATGATGGCTGAACTAGCAGGAGAATTCTGCATGGTACTCACCCCCCATATTGACGTGACTGGAGTTGATGAAACTATAGGATGGCAGTGCATATTTGAAGCATCTAATTCAGAGGTAAGGTGAGGTTAATTAATGTGATATGTATAGCAATTCTGGAGTTGGAATCAGACCTATGGGAATGGAATAAAGCTTATTATATGCCTAAGTAAAAATAGATGTGCAGTTAATTAACATGGCTTACTCTGAATATTTTTTAAAAGAAAAATAAGTGATTAAAAGGTGGGGGGAAAACTGATATCAGCAACCACAATAGAAAAAAAAATTCCTTACTCAGTGTATTAATACCCTATTTCTGCCATTATAAATCACCATAAATATAGGCACTGAAAGCAAGACCCATTTATTAGCTTTAGTGCTTAGAAATTCACATGGATTCACCCAGGTTCTCACATGACCAAAGTCAAGGTGTGGGCCAGGTTAGGTTCCTATCTTAAGAATTCAGGGAATAATCCCTTTTCCAACTCATGCAGTCTGAAAAGGACTCTCTTCCTTGTGCTTGTAGACCTGTGGTGTGGTGCCCATTTACTTGCTGGCTGTAAACCATATGTTGCTTTCCTCTTGCCGTCTTCCCAAACTCCTATTCACTTGGCCCTTTTTATTTCAAGGCTATTAACAGTTCTTTGAGTTACTCTCACCCAGGCATTTTATTGGGCTTCCCCATCTACCAACAGCCATAGAAACTTCTGAGAATTTAAGATCTCAATGTGCTCCAATCAAGTCCACCTGGATAATTTTTCTATCTGAAGATCCACTGTGCATACAACATCAAATAATCACTGAAGGGATGTCTCATTGCATTCACAAATTCTGAGTATTAGGCAAAGCAATTGGGGAGGAAGGGAAGGGATTTAAAATATTGCCTACCATATGGCATTTCTAGATCCAAGTTAATTCCCAGAACCAAAGCCCACTGATAAAACGTATGACCGTATATACTTGAGAAAATACCTTGCATAATTCCTAATAGTATAAACAATATTTTCTGGTTTTCTAACAAATGCACTTACAGACACATTTCATGGGGCAGTAGATAATCTCTTTTAGAACCAACACCCTTAATTCTCCAGATGAGATTGCCCTCTCATGGCTCATAACTGAGTTCTTCCCTAAAAGTTGCTCTCAGTTGTCTTTGTTCAAGAGAGATCAATTGGGCAATATCATGTGCCTTTCCCAGAATGAGGACATGTCTAGTGACTGAACAATATGCTGTATCTGGCTTCTTGCTTATATTTTAATTCTAAAGGACTGTCCTCAACTCAGAGTCACAATTGCCCTCATTCCTCTACCCAGTTCTATTCCTCTCTCACTCACCTGCCTTTGGATATATTCCTGAACTCCCAGAACACATTCGACATGCAAATCTCAGCATAGTGTCTGCTTTCTAGGAAGTCAACTTAAAACAAGTATAAGTGTGCACAGGGCAAAGATGGTACCTAGACTTTTTGAAGACTAGTAGATCTGGGATCTGGGTGAACATGGGTAATGGGTAATCCAAACTGAGGATGTATCTTAGTACAACACTTTTATAAATTCCAGTGACTCATTAAGTGCTGGTTCTCACATATGGTAGAAACATGAAAAAGATAAATCTTTTTCATGAAGAATCATAGAACTTATATTAACTTATATTGTAATCAACTTAGTGGTTTGGGCAGCAGTCTTACGTCACTGACTCATGTGAGTTTGCTATCTATCCACTAAAATGTGCCACTTTTTTCTTATTAACAAGCATTAATCAAAACAGCTAAAATAAAATAAAGATACACATATTTACATTCATAAGAAATGCACTCATACATTCCAAACATTAATCAATGTGAACTGACATTTTCACCATAAAGATCAGAGTTCAAAATCAAAGATTTTGTATCATTTATTATTTTCCTAATTTTGTGTAACATGTTACTACAAACTTGGCACAAGAATACCCATTTATCATCTCACATTTCTGTAGGTCAGAAGTCTAGCTAGGCTTGACTAGGTTCTCTACAGAGGGTTTCACAAGGCCAAAATCATATGTCAGGGAGAATTAGCTTTTATCTTGAACTTTATAGAAAAATCAGTTTCAAATCATATTCAACTTGTTAGCCAAATTTGAATCTTTGAAGTTTAGGACTAAGGTTCCTAATTTTTTTTTATATGACTAGAGTTCAATTTGTTTTTCCCCTTTCCATGATGAAGTGACCTTAAAATGCAAGATTTTCTCTGAAGAAATAGAGAATAAGGGGAGGAATAAGATTGTACTTGCAATGTACTGAATTTTTATTTATCACCAAAATTCATGTGTTGAAATATAAGTCCCAGTCATATTGGGAGGTACAGCTTTGGGGAGGTGATTAGGTTGGGAGAGAAGAGCCCTCAGAAAGGGGACCACTATGCCTATAAAAGAGGCACAAGGAATATGTTTGCCTCATCTGTTATGTAAGGAAACAGCATAAGAAAGCAGGGTCTATGACAAACAGTCCTCAGCAGACACCTAATCTGCTCACACCTTGTTCTTGGACATCTAAGACTCTAGAACTGAAAGACATAACTTTGTGTTGCTTATAAGATGCCTGGTTTATGGTATCTTGTTGTAGTACCCTGAGCAAATTTAAACACTTGTGGGTACTCCTTTTCATATTTGTTATATTAATATCTAGTATTCAAATAGTATAGGCTGGATGTTGTCCATTGCCATAATACAAGAATTTAACCATATCGTAAAAGAAGAAAGGCAAGTTATACTGCAAGCCATGTTCATCTTTTCTGATTCTCCATTGGTTGTAAGTAGATTTAAGTAATATATGTAACATGTTTACTAGGAAAATGTTTGATATTATCTGTCATCTTATATTAGTGTGCATTGGACTGTTGTCTACATTTAGTTGGCTTTTTATTGAATCATTAGTTGGCTTTCTAATGATTCAATAGTGATTCAATAGAAAGCCAACTAAATGTAAATAACAAGTTCTTTAGAATGTTCCTGTACCTTCTATCTTTCCAAGAGAAAATGCTGTCGAAGGTCTTGTATATATTGGGTCACATCTAAGTCTAATTAGATAATGGCTAATGATTTTTTTTTTTTTGCGGTACCGGGGATTGAACGCAGGGGCGTTCTACCTCCGCGCTACACCCCCGGCCCTATTTTTTATGCTTTATTTTGAAACCAGGTCTCATGAGGTTGCGGAGGGCCTCACTAAGTAGAGAGAGAGAGAGAGAGAGAGAGAGAGAGAGCTGAGGCTGGCCGCGAACCCGGATCCTCCGGTCTCTGCCTCCCAAAGTACTGGGATTACAAGCATGCACCACCACGCCCGGCCTATGACTAATGAGTTATAAATCTTTAGTGCCAGAAAAATGTATGAATTTTCCACTTCACAAAATAAAACATTTTAGTAATATCTCTGTTATACTACTTGAAAAATATTCTAAGGCAGTATCGACTTTGGATCTGTATTGTTTTTCCTATAAGATAAAGATCAGTTAAAGTTTCTGATACATAATATGAGTCAGAGTTCAGTACAATTTCTTTATGTTCAATGTATTCTCAGCTTACTCCAGCAAGTTCATTCAATATTTATTCATCCATTTTCTGCTTTTTTTCATACAACAAACATTTGATGAATCATATTAATCGATAATATAAGATTTTAAATACCCTATTTTATATATTTTAAAGATAACTCAATATCATATTAAATAGTTTTATTAATCAACTGAAAACTTTGAAAGTTTAATAATACTAGTTTTATGTAATGCTGTATTAAACTCCACAGGTGAGTAACATGTAGTGGTAAAACTTTAAGTCCAGAGCCCTGGCTTCTGAGCTGTATTTTCTCCTCTGCAACTGAGACTAAACAAGTAAAGGTTTCACAAAGGTAGTTACATTTTCAATTTAAAGCTATAAAAATTTTATAAAATGCTATACAATGTAAGAAATGATAATTATGATGCAATAATAATATTTTATGATATCTGCATGATCTAGAATTGATCAGTTTCATTCCCAAGATAGCATTCTATCAATATCTATGAAAACATTTCCTGAAGAAACATATCTTGGTCTTTAAGCTTACAATCCTTGAGTATTCATGAATTCTGAACACCAGAGTCATTTTTAGTTTATCTTATTCTGCAAGTCTATTCTTGTGAGGAAAATTGTTAGCAATACGATTCCAATGCAACATGTGCATGAAGGACAGGAAAATTTGTTTATAAAACAGATGGTCACAAGAACTTCATCAAGAATGTGTTGAACTAAAATTTGAATCAATATGATAAAGTTGTCAATATAAATGACACCCAGACCCTGTTCAGCAGAGTATGAAGGGGCGTCTCAGAGCAAAATAATATTAGGAGGCAAAGAGGCAGAAGTATCAACAATAAATTGTGCAAGTGGTACCCAGTCATTAAGCCTAAGATGAGTTATGCAGATAATCAATGATGTGGATGCTCTAGTTTATTCATTAGGCCATTTGATTCCTGGACCATATTTTTCCGTCAGGTGCAGTTTGGCACCGTTGAAATATGTATCATTCATTCACAATCTAATAAAGAAAAAAAATTTAAAGTAATTGGATGTTTCCAATTCCTTGAAAGCAGTAGGGGAATATTTTATTTTTATTTTTTCAATATTCAAAATATATAAAAAGCCTTAAAAGTTATTGAATGATTTAAAATACATAAAATAAAAATTTATGAACGTATTCATTCTTTCAACAATATTTCCTGAGAAATTAACATCTGCCATATTATTAAATATTAGTGAATAAGAAAGATAAGAAACTTGTCCTATTATTATACTAAGGATGGCAGAAAAATACAGAGGCTACTACTATGATGTAGATAATAAGTACTATGCCAAAGTATGGGACAAATACCAGGAAACTATAATCTATTCTATACAGCATATGGAAAAGTTTCCCAGTAAAAATGTAAAAACTGAACTGATATTGAGGTTTTCCTACATATCCATCAGTAGATCAAAGGTGAAAAAATAACAAACCATGTGAACTGTTGAGGCTCATTTGTCAAAGACCTTCAGGAGCACATATGAATTGGAATAATTTTTCTATAGTGGATTCTAACAGATCAAACATGTCATCTACTGAAACGTAAGTCCCCAAATTCCAGATTAAAGTGCTTCTTCCTTCTTTTAAAACTAGAGTTTGAGAAACACTAAAATAAAAGAATAAAGCTAAATTGAAAGATGTTCATCTGAATGGAAGACAGACCTTATTTTTTCCTTTGACTAGTGAAGATGAGACTCTGTCGCACATTTATTGGCCTTTTTGATATTTTTTGGTGTATCGCCCTTTTAAGCATGCCGCCCATTAACTTATTGGAGTGATTGTATTTTTTATTATTGATGTGCACAAGTATTTTTTGTACATTTTACATTGGAGCCTTTCTCATATATGTGTATTAAAAATGTTGTCTTCTATATTATGACTTGACTTTTTGATGTCTTTACCATTGCCTATTAATGAGCAGAAAATATAAAATTAAATGTAGTACAAATTATCATTTTAATTTATGGTTAATTCTTTAAGTTCATAAAGGTATTCTACCATCTGGGCTTTAAAATAAACTTTGGCCTTTCACATAGATCTAAATTCTCTTCAATTAATTTGTATATTTTATTAGGAAGGGGACAAAGTTTATTTTATTTTCATGTGGATATCAACTTGACTATGCAACATTCATTACAGGACACCATATAAAGTAACTATATATTTGTGGATCTGGCTCCTATGCCCTCTATTTTGTTCCATTGGACCACTTCTCTATTATTGTGCTAATATCGCAATATAATACTTACTGAAGCTTTATAATATAGCCTACAACTTTTAATATAAGTATACCATCATTGTACTACTTTTAGATTGTCATTTCTGTTCTTGATCTTTTATATTTCCAAATATGTTCCAGAAACAGTTCATAAGTTTCATATAATATCTAGTGGGATTTGGGGATTTTATTAAATTGTAGATAATGCAGAAAGAAGCCATAACTTTAAAATATTTAACTTCTAATCCAAAAACATGGAATATACCTCCATGCACTTAGATTTACTTTAATTTTTCTCAGTAATGCATTGCACATTTCAGGTAGAGGTCTTACACTTCTTTCCTACGTATTGATTTTAATGTATTTGATGACCACCAATTTTAAATTGCATATTATATTAGAATTCATCTTTGGTCTTAGAAATACTTTGGTCATGGAAATATGTTAAGGTTTTATTTGGTTGGTTATAGAAATGTTTAAGTTGTATTGCTCATATTGCATAACATATCTTCCTAAAACAATAATAGTGTATGTACTGATTATTTTGAATTTTGTGTATACATAATTATTTCATTTGTGATAAGGAAATTTTTGTTTTTATCTATTCTAATAAGATTTAGTCTCTTTTTCTCATCTTAGTTTGTATTGATCCAAGTGCATTTAAAATGTTGTATATAAGTGATATGCACAAATAAATAAAGAAAGAAAATGTGAGGTATAAATACTGGTGAAATGAAATACTAGTCAGCCTTAACATAAGAAAAATTGTCATTAACAATAACATGGATGGAACTGGAGAACATTTTGCTGTGTAAATAGGTTAAAGAATGACAAAGTCTGCACATTCTCACTTATATGTGTAATATAAAATAATCAAACTGAATGAAATAGAAGAGTGGTTACTAGAGTTTGGAGGTGGGAGAAAAAAGGGTATGATGGTTAATGGGTACAAAGCCTCAATTATACTGGAGAAACAGTATTTTTTCTTGGACAGTGTGACAAATATACTAAATGATAATATACTGTATATTCCAAAATTGCTGAGTAAATTTCAAATGTTTTCAGTATAAAAACAATAATCACTGGAGTAATTCATCTTAATTAACTTTAATTAATCTATATTGTATTCATAAATCTCAAATTTGCTTTTTTTTATTTTTGGTATTAGGGCTTGAAACCAGCAGTGTTCTATCTCTAGGCTACACCCCCAGACCTATTTTAATTTTTAATTTTGAAACAGTCTCACTAAGTTGCTAAGGGCCTTGTTGAGGCTGGTTTTGAACCTGTGATCCTCCTATCTCAGCCTCCCAAGTACTGGGATTGCGGGCATGTGTCACCATGCCTGGCTATAACATTACTTTTTACCCCATAAATATACCTAAATATAATTAATCAGTTTACAATTTAATTAAACATTTTTAAGTTAAGATAAAAAATGTGATTTGCATAGGAATCTTCATTCATTTCTAATATCAGAAAAAAATCTTTCTATATTTCATCTGTAAGCATTCTGTGTGTATATATATATATGTATTTATATAGTATTTGTCATATTATTTTCCATACTATTTTATATCATGCTATTTTTTGTCATACTAGTTTTGTCATACTATTTGTCATGGTATTAGTCACTTTAAGCAAGGTTCATTTTATTCTGACTTTACTAAAAGTAATCTAAAAACAATTATTTCAACCTGCCACACAAACATTTCAGGTGCAATTACTGATCCATTTGTGTGAAGCACAGTACTATGGTCTGGATAGTTGGTCCCTCCTCACAATTCTTATGTTGAAATCCTTACCCTCAATGTGATAGCATTAAGAGGGTGGGTCTTTGGGAGATAATTACGTCATGAGGACGAAGGCCTCACAGATGGAATTGATGCTTATAAAACAGACTCCGGGTGATCCCTCACCCCTTCTACATAGAGAAAAGACTGCCGACCATGAACCAGGAAGCTAGGACACCAAATTTGCTAGTACCATGAGTTAGCATTTCTCTTCTTTCCTCTAGAACTATAGCAAATAAACTTTTGCTCTTTAAAAGACACTATTGTATTTTATAATGGCAATCTAAATAAACTGATACACACATAGTGGCTTACCATGACACGAGTTAAATTTAAAGAGACTTATCTTGCTCCAGGAAAAACTGGATTGTGGTTGCTATTTTTAGGGTTGAGAAAAATGCACAAATTATTGGGATGTATCTGTTGCTATGAAATCCAAAGTTACTTTTAGCCAGTGTCAAATAGTGCTCTCCAAATTTGATTATTTTCATTATCTCAATATCACTCATTCTAGTAAGTGATAGCATGCCACACTGGCAACAGTATTGGAATTATTACACAAAATCATGAAGGGAATTCAGACTCTCCTGTACTCAAGGAACAATAATTGTGTGAAATGATGTCATTCTAATGAATCATGAGATCCAACTATAGTTTCATCAGAATTACGTATATAAAAGAGCATGTGACGTATGGTAAACACTCTATAACTTGACAATGATAACGTGGATATCTAATTTTGGACTTGATAATTTCATAATGAATTAGACCAACTTAGCCTACAATCTCTAGAACCAAACCCTTGTATAAATATTTTGTTGAAGCACTTTTGGATATAGTAATGTCATCAGAAAAGCATAATGAGAAATGTAAAGTGGATGCATAGTGATGTGTCACCATGGTTGTCATAGCTACTCAATAAAATGAAACCAGTGCTTAGGCATTCATTCATACTTCTGTCTGTAGAGAACCACTGTGATTCTGAACAATCCAATGCAAGAGAGAAAGAGGGTAGAACTTATTCTCTATCTCCTTTCTTCTGTTTTTGTCTTTCTTTGATAAAATGTGCTAACTGTCCAATACTTCTTGGTTATTTTTATTAAGATCTCTGGGCATTCCACATTGCTCACCTGAGATGTGGTGTGTTTTGGATCCCAGGAGTAATAGGACTTTGTGTCTAGCTGAACTATGGCACCATGACTATTGAAGCTCTAAATTTTTCAAAGCACAAGCCACATAATAGAGATGTCTACCCACTCCGGAATATTTTAATAGCTCTAGTTACAAACCAGAAATTAAGTCATGGTAGTAAAAGAAGATGATTTTTATTGAGCAAGATCAGGAGGCTTAAGGGGCCAAATTAATCAGGGGAGAATCACAAATTGGGTCCAATGCAGCTATCACTAGTAATACTCAGATCAGTTAACACCCTCTTATAACATTTGACTCTCTTATAATAATGTGAGAATAGCATACACTCAAGTTTTCTATGGTATCATAAGTGAAAATACAGTCTTTCAATGATGTGGTCAATTTCAGTATCTTAAAAATATTTGAAGTGGATTAACAAATCAAGTTACAGCCAGCTGCTGAAGGTGATCTTAAGGTAGCGATTAATATTCATCATTTCTCTACTCTACCATACATTTAAATATTCTTTACACTTAGGTAACATTTCAGATGGTGCTATTTGCTTGTCTGTAGGGAGTGAGCCTCTGAAGCTCTGCTCAGTGCTGTTCTCAGTCAATGAAAGCTGCGAATGCTGAGTAGTGAATATAATTCTCTACTCATAATTATATATTAACATAAAATCATCAGGACTCACCCCAGTGAATTGCCTCAGTTTGATATGTACTCTCATTCTTTCCATTATATAAGAGCTATTCTAGTTGGTCATGGAAATAGGAGTCCATCTTCCTGGCCGGCACACACTGATGTGTCCACTGGCATGAGGAATTCAAACTTGCCAGTTTAGCATCATCAAAGCTTCATTCCACTTCAATAAATCTTGACTTTTTCTATGGACAAAAAAAGCCATGCACTCCTCAAGGGATGAAGAAATAGAACCTGGCAAAATTTGAGCTTGCTAAGGTAGGAAGCAAAAATCACACAAGTAGGTATCTCATCATAATGGAGAAAGAAAGGCTAAAAATATTTTTTCCAACTCTTTGATTCCTGGACTCCATACATTGTAGCTTCTGGGACTCAACACTATATTGAGTGATGGTGTAAAGCTTACAGTGGAATTTGTAGGGTAGTGTCTGAATTTCTCAAGGTATTTCCTCTTTAATGGGCCATTATACAGGCCTTTAATAGGCTCATTGCTTCTCAGTAATGTGGCATATTATAATATGGTATATGATAAGATAAATGAACCACATAACTTCCATCCCACTACTGATCATCCTTATGGTAAAATGTGTCTTTTTATCTGAATAAATCATTTTGTAAGCTTTCAGACTGTATTGATTGTGAAAGCATTCTAGGCTATCTCCCTACAAAATAATATTCTCAGGACTCAGGAATAGCACTACTTGTAGATTGGTCATTTGATAGTGGTCTTGTGAAGTAAGGCTAGTAAAATGTAGCCCATATTAAGACAATGTGTTACCAATCTGGACATTTTGACCATTGTCTTCATTTGCCTATTGAGAAAACATCTGAAACAGGAAGGACAGGCTAGCTACCATCCCAGGACAGTCATGTTGCCCACCTAGTAGCATTCTCTGCATAATACTCCCTAGAAAACATTAATGTGAGACATAAAGATTACATGCTCTTTCTCAGTTCTAACTGGTCCACCCACATCTCAATCTAAACATCTGTGTTTCCCCAGTATTCCAGGATTGTGCTATGCAAGTCCCATGCTACCTAAGCCAAATAATTATTTCTCCTTTTTCAGATATCAGTGATAAACAAGGTATCAGGCTACTTATTTCCCCTATATGAATGTGGCAATTAAGTGTATTACTTAATGTCCTTCCCATGAGGAATTGTTTTTCTTTTCTTTCTTTCTTTTTCTTTGGGGGGGCAGTGTCGGCTACTGGGGAATGAACCCAGATGCATTCTACCTGCAAGCTACTTCAACTGCTGAATCGTGTCAGCTGGGACCTGGGGAACCAGAGCTGAAGATAGGAGGCAGACAGCAGTCTTATGCTACTGACAAAGTTTATTGCAGAGTACAGGATATTTGTAAGGCAGAAAGAGGTCACTCAAGGGACATATGAGCACATAAAGGAAATATTTATGGAATAAGCTATACATAGAACTTCAAAAACAAAGTAATTAAAGCCATTCCTTTGTTTAATGTACTGCTAGATGTTATCGGAAGGAGCATGAACACATGTCTAAGGGTTTTGTCCGGATATGAGGAATACCAAGTCAAGGACACTTTGTCCTTCTTCCTGGAGTTTTCCTCACAGGCCCCGGCACGCCTCCTTACCAGCTGAACCTTCTTGGCAGTGTTCCAACAATCCACCTGTCTCAGCCACCCAAGTACTGTGATAACAGGCATGCACCACTGTGCCCTGCTGAGAATTTTTTTCTTTACCACAGTTCTTTAGAGCTTACCCTGAATGGCATATGATATAACTGCCATTCATTTTGTGCTACCAGCATTATATTTTATTATCTATATGTGAGCAAGGACTAGGCTTTCCTTCCCACTCATTGGATCATAGGAATATGCTATGGAGCAATAATTGAGAATTGAGGCAGAGATTTTGGTGCAAAAATGCATGAGCTGAGAACATGAGTCTCATCTTTCTGCAGTTTGCTTAAAACAAATATCTAATGTATTACTTTCATGATTTGGTGGTTTTCCACTATGGTTGCCCAAATTTATGAGTCAGTGGATTCATTAATACCCAGGTCCACAATGGAAGACTTCTGTTCGATTCCCAATAGTGGTACTATGATGAGATGCACCATCTCTACCCAGGCCCAAGGTCACTCCAGAGCTGTTTCTAAAATGAGCATTAGTTTACTGAGGCAGAAGTCATGGCCTTGCTGCAGCATCCCTAGAACATGAGAAGCAACTCTCCAAATTAGCTGTGACACACAATCCATACAGCTTGCATGTCAACAACATATCGATTTACCTTGGTTCTATAGGTCTATGGTCCTAATAACAGAACATCTCTTTTTGCCTTCTGCTACAAAGAACTCTCTAACTTTGGACTGTCTCATGAAATAGAAGAGTATCTAGTCACTTATTAAGTAGATCAAGATAATACCCCCATGTATGGCACATTCTACTTCAAAACCCCAAACAGGTACATAAAGACCCTATTTCCTTATTTTGTTAGTCAAATTATTGGGAGAAGAAAGAGTTTTACTTTAAAAGGGATATCTTAGGCTATCCAAAATCAGGTAGCTCTTTTTTCTTCATCAGACCTCAAAATAGCATAATATCACCAACAGAAGACAAGTCCAAAGTTATGCAGAGTATTGGTATAGTCAGGGAGCCTAAACTCTGTATTACATCCAAAAGCAGAAGAATAAACACAACCCTTGGCAGACACCAAGGATGCAGGACCAAATTTGCTTTGTAAAGATCAAACGCTTTTGATCTTCCTGCTAACAGGCATTAAGAAAATAAAAGCATTTGCCAAACTAAGAGCTGCATACAAAATACAAGTGGCTGTATTGATCCACTCCAGAAAAAAAATATATAACATCTGGCACAACATTTTAGTATATTCAGTGATTAATAATATGACACTCTTCCGCTTCCATAGAAGTTCAGACAGTGAATTAAAACGAGAAGTGATGGATACAGGGCTCTCTGCATATTTAAATATTTTGTTAGTTATTTCTTATATTTTTCCTTTTGATATACTATTGTAACCTGAGGACTGGTAAGGGCTTCCTTCTAGGGCATTCTAGCACACAAGTCCAATGTGGAAACCAGTATGAGGCTTCCTCCATATGCTAAGTACATCTATCCCAAATAGAAACTTGAGAACTGGGAAATAATCAGAGAGTTGCCTGTAGATAAATTAGATATCTTATGACATCAACTTACATCAGAACCATTTATTATTTGGTACGCATGTACTAGTTAATCCAAAGAATTATTTTAGCACTTCTTGTAACTTGATTTCAGGGGCTACTTAGACATTATATCTGAAGATAATCAACACGTTTCAGAGTTTTGTGGTAGTAAAGCCTTGCATATTGGAAAACATAATCCTTCAATAATTGGAAGCCTATTTGCATATTGTGGAATAATGAGGGCGCAGTTGAGGAAATTGGAAAAGGCAAAGTGATGTAAGTGTGGTTATAATGTCTTTGCAAGAGTCTATTTAAACCATATTTTTCATAATAATTCTCTATTTAAGTATAAGCCACTGTATAAACTAGGACAAAGTACAAATAGGTCATGCATGTATGTGACTGTGTGTATCATTGTGTGTATGTCTGTATGACTGTGATGGTGGTGGTGTTGTTTTCATTGCCACTGTTGTTCTTACAGGTTCCTTTCAAACATCTGAAAAATTATCTTGATACATTTGTGACCATTGTGTCTGAAAATTATATAGTTTATGGAGGGTACCTGTACTTCAGAAAAAAATGTGTTCCATCATTCTTTGATAGATATTGAGGTATAAAAGTTGTCAATGTATTAAAATAGCTTAATTTGATTGGAATATGGAATTCAATTTCACTGCAGCCGTTAGTTTTTCTAATTTATGAATTGCAAGTAGATTTAAATTTAACTCTCATTCAGTTTCTCAGTTTTGCACACTCCCATATATTTTGATGAGTAACAGTTTTCTACTAGCTTGTCTCACCTTTTAAAAATCTTCCCAATTGTTAGTAATGTGTATGAAAATATATAACTTTCACTAAGCCTACTCACCAGTGAAATAAGAATAATAGTGTAGAAGCATGATTAGACTGGATCATCTTTAAAAAACATTTCATTTAACACTGTAACTCTTGGCATACATCTACATTTAGCATAAATTTTAGAGATCATTTTTAGTTCTTAACCTGCTTTAATTTGTCAGAAAACAGTGATCATGAACATCACCAAATAATTACTGAAGAATTCTGCCACTCCTTCTTCTCCCATCTCAAAACTAGATGCCAAACTTAATGGCAAACCCGTGCTTTGGCTTGATTTCTTTGAATAAAAATTAATTTTATACTTTAAATAATTTTCAGATCTGTTTGAATATTTCCAGTAATTCATATATGTTTTATGATGCATACTATAATTGCCCTCCAACAGTGTCAATGCATAAGTCAATGATGGAAAACATGACATTGATTGTAAAACAGTTATTTTTCTAAATATAGACTTTAAGTTGGTTTTAGTTTTGCCAAATATGAAAGATTGTTGACATAGGGAAAATAATATTATGAATTCCAATCATCATACATGGAAAATATATTTGCTGACTCCTTTACAGTCAACAATTCTATTTGTGACCAATAGTATGTGAATGGGAGATAGCCAGTCAAGTTTTATGCTCTAGCTCCTAACAAAGCATGTAAAAATGTTGCTCTTGATATTAGAGCAAAAATGAAAATAGAAATAACATATAAATCACTTACCATTTCTGTTTCTTTTTAAATACTTTTTCAAACATTAGTTTTTTCTCACAAATCATATAATGTAAATAGTAGTATAATTTCAATTTTGTAGGTGGAAATTTAGGGGATAGCATTTAAGAAATGTGTTGTGCTTTGTACTGAATGCTGTCTTGCGTCTCTTCCCTGGTCTTCCAATATATTCTGAAGCCACCTGAAATCTAGATATTCCCATCACTTTGCTTAATGATGGGGCTAAGTAATTTGCTTTGTACATTTTTCCTTCCTCTTTTCTTTCTCTGGAGGCATCACATGCTGGTGCTGTGTCTTTACAGATTTTTTAACCATTTTCATGGTGAAAGAATTTTATATGTATGCAGTTATACAATTTTATTTTTTCTGCAAGAAAAATGTATGAAATAAACCAATGTCACTTTTTCAAAAACAAAACAAAACAAACAAGCCAAAAAAAAAATGAAGTCTCTTGCCCACAATCGCACAATAAGTAACAGAATTGGAAGATGAACCATGGAAATCTGGTGAAAGATTTTGAGCTAGCAGTTCCTAATCTATTAAGATAGCCTCCAAATTGTTCTCAGTGAGGCTTGCCTACTGGTATTTATAGTATCTTTTGTACTCTCCTATACTTCATCGGTGCTGATTCTGCCTATGTGATGAACCCAATATGAAATCATGCCATTGAAGCATTACAACTTCAAGTTTGGTTGCTAGGACCTCTTTCTCTGGTGATTGCTGGACATCATGATGTGAAGACACTCAAGTAGGGCCCTAACAAGGACCACACATCAAAGACTTAGGTCCTTAGACAACTGCCAGAACCAGTTCACTAGGTGTATAGAGCTACGTTTTGTTTGGCTTCTGTAGAAGTTCATTCTCCAGATGCATTCATGCTTTCAGAAGATTGCATGCCATAAAGAAAACATGGAATAAATACACAATAGAATACTGTTCATCCTTTAAAAAAGAAGAAAATCTTGTTATTTGCAACACACTGATGGACCTAAAGGGCATTATGCAAGTGAAATAATTCAGGCAGAAAAAGATAAGACATGTGAACTCTAAGAAATTTGAACTCATAAAAATGGAGAGTAGAATAGGAGTTATCAGAACTGGGGAGGAAGGTTAAGGGGATGTTGGTCAGAGGATACAAATTTTTAATTAAGCAGAAGAAATAAGTTGGAGAAATTTATTGAAGTCATGGTGACTATAATTAGTATAAATGAGAAATTAAAAATAAGATTAGTAAAAATTAAAGATTGGAAAACTCTGAGGGTAGATTTTAAGTATTCCAACTGCAAAATAATATAAATATATAAATATATGAGGTTAATAATATAATTAAAATTAAAAATTAAAGATTGAAAAACTCTGAGTGTAGATTTTAAGTATTCCAACTGCAAAATAATATAAATATATGAGGTTAAGACATATGCATAATGTATATGCATATATATTTATTTTAATTTAAAATTAATTAATACCAAAAATACTGCATCTCAGGTAATATCTACTATCACTTCTTCACTTTCTATTTATTTATTTATTTATTTATTTATTTATTTATTTATTTTGCAGTACTGGAGATTGAACCCAGGGGCATTCTACCTCCAGCCCTATCCCTATTTTTTTATTCTTTATTTGGAAACAGGGTCTTACTAAGTTGCGGAGGGCCTAAGTAGCTAAGGCTGGCCGCAAACCTGGATCCTCTGTAATCAGTGTCTTGTATGTGAATATGCTATATTTGTCTTGTATTTAAATGCTACATAAAACATTAAAACAACACAAAACTGTCACATATGCCTATCTTATGTACATTATATCAATAATGAGATGCACACATTCACCCGAATAGCTAAACTCTCAAAAAATAACAACAAATGCAAAAAAACTTACAATAGCAAGATAATAAGTGTTGAGGAGGGAGAGAAACAACTGGAACCATTATCCACTGCTAGTATATTAGTAAAATTGTTTTGCAAAGTGCTTTGTGAGCACATATTAGAACAAACATATTCAGGCGCACCTTGTGAAATAGCAATTCAACTCCTTGTTGCATAGCTAACAGAAATATATATATTTGTGCATGAATGTGTGTGTCTATGCAAAATTAGAAGTAAACCAGAAGGCCCATTAATATAAAATATGTAAATATTTAAGTATTTGTGGCTTTTTTATATAATGAAAAATGTCCACAGATGAAAATAGTGAATGGATGGATTTTATAGACACTGAATGAAAGTAGCCATACACACAGAGTATTTGTAGGAATGCATCATTTCATTCTTACAAAGTTCAAAATTATACAAATATAACTTATGCTAATATTCACCATAATATTTATTCTAACAACTTAAAGGGAGTTCTAACATCATAAAGGACTGTAAACTCATTAAATAGAAGAAAATGTGGTCATTAAATGATTACATGGATTATAACCTGCATTAGACTGTGACTCAAATGAGGACTAAAACATTTTTTGTGTGGTACCAGGGATTGAACCCAGGGGCATTCTACCTCTGAGCTACACCCCCAGCCCTATTTTTTTATTCTTTATTTTGAAACAGGGTTTCACTAGGTTGCGGAGGGCCTCACTAAGTAGCTGAGGCTGGTCGCAAACCCAGATCCTCTAGTCTCAGCCTCCCAAGTACTGGGATTACAAGCATGTGCCACAACTCCCAGCTCACTTCTCCACTTTCATGAAGACTCCTAATCAAAATTGCCCCAATCAGTCAATGCCCAAATTTCTTTTTTTTCCCCTTTTTATTTTTTTAATATGTTTCTATTGGTGCATTGTAGTCTCACATCACAATGAGTATCAGTTTGGTGTTAACATACATGCACACAGCTCTTGGAGTCCCTCCCCCTATATTATAGTAAATGATCCTCACTCTGTAAACCATTGTGTTTTAATGCTGTTATGAAGCAGTATATATCTAATATTTTATATTTTCTTCTTTCCCACCTTTCTTCCAAAAACTATGATATTAAGACATAGAACAAGTGTGTTTCTATTGAGCAATAGAGATAAGGCCTTATAAACAAGCTTTCTTAGGATTTTATCCCTCCTAATAACACATCTCACTCCTCTTAGCAATGTTTTCTCCTCTCCAAATCAACTAAAACTCTGAATTTCTGTTTGAAAAACACCAGTTCTAACCACTTTATCTAACTTGCATTAACTTAAGCTGTAAAATATAACAAGAATGATGCTTGTGTTAGGTGAACAATATTGCATTAGTTTCACAGAAGTCACACAAAAGATAACAGCTACCTATGAGTATCAAGAGGTTTTGAAATGTAATTGGAAATTCGAGTGTTGAAAATCTAAAATACATAAAAGAAAGAAAATATCAAGGAATTGAATCTTGTGTCTATATTTCTTTCAGCCTAGTAGTACAAGAGAAGGATTTTGCCACACGTGGACTGTTCCTGCCTAAACTTATTTGCTTATATACTTTTCTATTTACTTCTTTACTGTTCTAATATATTGATAAAATTTCAAAAGTATTTATGCAGAAAACATGTAATAATCAACGGATTAGGATGCTATTGAAATAAGACAGAAAAAGATATTTTTGAGTAATCAGGCTGTTCCACTTAATCAAAGCATGCCTAATTAGGGAACCCTCTTAATTGGGACTTTCCCATCTTATCCAATTGAGCCTAATAACACTCAACTGTAAAGACAGGTGCTTAATTGGGATGGTAATTCTAGATAATTGGGGTGCCTGCAGGCGATCCAGAGTAGCTTACACCAATTTGATTTCAAGATATTATGTCTTTGTAGGTATCTCCTGCTGTGCTTGTTTATTTGCTCTCTAAGAATGACCTCTCCACTGTTAAGAGAACAAGTACCCATTTACAACTAGTGGCTACAATTTTCAGTTCCAATCTTAGTTTTTAATCATTACAATTCTTGAATTTTTCTTTTTCTTTCTTTTTTTTGGTACTAGGAATTGAACTCAGGAACATTTTACCTCCGAGCTGTACCCCCAGCCCTATTTTCTTTTTCTTTTATTGATATATTGTGATCATACATCATGATGAAGTTCCAAGTGATAGTGATAGGGGCATACATGCATGCAGCACTCGGTAAGTTCTCCCCTGCCCCATCTCCCTGTGCATGACATTGTGATTGGCATTGATAAATTTGTTCATTTACATCATGTCCATTGAAGTGTTTCCCTCTTTGAGTCTTCCTCTCCCCTCCGGCCTCCCCCAGGTCTCCTCCCTCACTCCATTAAGGTTTCTGGAGTCCCTCCCGTGTCCCAATTTCTCCATAGCTTCCACATATGAGTTAAAACATCTGACCTTTCACTTTTTATGACTGACTAATCTCACTTAGGATAATATTCTCCAGTTCCATCCATTTCCCTGCAAATGGCATAGTTTTGTTTTTAATTATGGCTGAGTAGAATTCCATTCTGTGTATATCCCATAATTTTGTAATCTATTCATCTGTTGATGGACACCTAGGCTGGTTCTATAGTTTGCCAATTATGAATTTGTGCTGCTTTAAACATAGATACGCATGCATTAATATGGTAGTCTGGTTTCAATACTTTTGAGTAGATACCCAGGAGTGGTATAGCTGGGTCATATGGTAGGATCATTCTAATTTTTCTGAGGATACTCCACAATGTTTTCCAAAGTGGTTGCACTAATTTGCAATCCCTCCAACAATGTATCAGAGTTCCTACTTCCTCACATCCTCACCAGCATTTATTATTATTTATGTTTTAATGATTGCCATTATAATTGGGGTTAGGTGAAATCTCAGATAGTTTTGAATTCTTTGTATAGTCTAGATATTAGTCCTCAATTGGAGGAGTAGCTGGCACTTCCACCTAGCCCTATTTTCTTTCCTTTTTTTTCTTTCTTTTTTTTTTTTTTTGAAACAGGGTTTCAATAAGTGGCTGTGGGTATTGCTAAATTGGTAAGGCTGGCCTCAAACCTACAATCCTCCTAACCAGGCTCCCAAATACTAGGATTATAGGCATGCATCACCATGCCTGGCTTGAATTTCTTTATACTATAAAAATAACTGCATATTTTAAAAGGATGAATTTATTAGTTAGAATTTCCAATTAAATACTTGAGCAAATTATTCACACATGAGAATCTACAAAATTAAATATCATAGATTTAATATGAACTAAGGCATCAAACAATATGATATATTAATTAAAACTTCTGAATACCTAAAATATAATGATCCATCATGTATAAGTTATTCAACTTGAATTTTTTATTTATTTTATGAATTAACACTTAAAAAGTCTATTACTAATAATCTGATATCTTGGAATTAAGTATATAACTATCAAAATGAGAGTCCCCACTCCTCAAATATAACACATCTTCAAAAAATTGAGTGCATTTGAAAATATACAATTTTATTATAATATTGTTCCTAATTAATTCATTCATTTGAGCAATGCACCAATATGATTACATCTTGTTTTGTCAGTAGGAAAGCTTACAAACTTGTCAAATGAGGTCATTTATTATAAATGAACTTCTACTTGGAACAGATATACTCCTTTATTTTGATTCTTTGGAATACATTATTTACTAAGAGTGATATTGGCATCCATGTTTCTCCCTTTCAGTTCTTGGGAAATATAAATGCCAAAAATCCTGAACAAAGTAGTAGCAAATCAAATTGAACAGCACATTAGGAGATACTTTACCATAATACATGGAATTAATCCCAGGGATGCAAGAAAGGTACAAGATAAGCAAATCAGTCTGTGTTACATACCATATTAACAAAATAAAGGGCAAAAACCATATGATCATCTCAATACTTGCAGAAAAAGTATTTGAAAAAATTCAATATTCTTTCAAAAAATCTCTCAACAAAATAGGCATATAAAAATGTCCCTACTCACAATAAAGGCCATATATGATATGCCCATAGCTACCATCCACAGAATATCAACAGAATTTTTTTCCTTTCAGATTAGGACCACACAAGGATGTTTGTGCTCTATTCAACATAATACTGGAAGTTCCAGCCAGATCAGTTGGACAAGAAAAAGAAAATCAAAGTCATCCAATTATTAAAGAAGGAAGTGAAAATGTTTCTGTTTGCTGATGACAACATCTTACTTATAGAAAACACTAAAGCCATCACCAAAACTGGTAGAATAAAATACAGTAAAATTTCAGAGTACAAAATGACTACACAAAAGCCAGTAGATTTCTTTATAGTAACAGTAAACTATCTGAAATTAAATTACTAAAATATTCTAGTTCATAATAGTATTAGAGAAGTTAAGTCGTTAGGTACACAGGAGGTAAAAATTCGGCGTACTGCCATATATAAAATATGGTGAGAAAAATTGAAGAAGAAACAAATAACTAAAAAAATATCTCCTAGCCGGGCGTGGTGGCGCACGCTTGTAATCCCAGTACTTTGGGAGGCGGAGACAGGAGGATCTGGGTTCGCGGCCAGCCTCGGCGCGCGCGCGTGATCGATCGATAGATGGATCGATCCATCTATCTCTCTCTCTCTCTCTCTCTCTACCTAGTGAGACCCTCCGCAACTTTGTGAGACCCGGTTTCAAAAATAAAGCATTAAAAAATAGGGCCGGGGGTGTAGCGCGGAGGTAGAACGCCCCTGGGTTCAATCCCCGGTACCGCAAAAATAAGATATCTCCTGTTAATATACTGAAAGTATATGTTACAGGTCTTTAGAACTCAGAGTGATTTATATAATCAGTGCAACTCCTATAAAATGTCAATGCTATTTTTTACAAATATAGAAAAAATCCTAAAATTCATATTAAACCAAAAGTACTTGAATAGCCAAAGTAATCTTGAGCAAAAAGAGCAAAGCTGGAGACATCATACTAGCTGACTATAAAATCCAATGAAAAGCTACAGTAATCAAAAAAACATGGTATAGATACAAAAACAGACACTTTGACCAAGTGAACAGGATAGAGAGGCCAGAAATAGACCCTCACATTTGTGTCCAATTGATTTTTCTCAAAGGTGCCAAAAATATACAGCAGAAAAAGGACAGACTTCAATAAATGGTGTAGGGTAAAGAAGTAAAAGAACAAAATTGGCTACTTATCTCATACCACATCCCAAATTTAACTCGAAATGGATTGGAAACTTAACCACAAGACTGGAATCTATAAGGCTACTAGGAAAGATGTAGGCAGAAATTTCCATGACATTGATCTGGGCAATGATTTCTTGGATATGACCCCAAAAGCACAGGCAATAAAAGCAGAAATAAATAAAATTGGAACAAACTCAAAAGTTCTGCAAGCAAAGGAAGCAATTGATAAAGTAATGAGTCAATCAACAAATTGGGGGAAAATATTTGCAAACATACATCTGATAAGGGACTAATATCTAATGTATATAAGCAATTCAAACAAATCAATTGCAAGATAAATAACCAAACAAAAAGGCAGTTGAAGAACCTAATCAGATCTCCAAAAAGACATACAAATGGCATATAGATAGATGAATTTTCAGCATCACTACTCATCAGAAAAATGCAATTAAAACCACAATCAGCCATGGCTTCACATATGCTAGACTGTCCAGATTTCACCTAAACCCAATTAGAATGACAATCATTAAACACACAAACAATAATAAATGCTGGCAAAGATGTGGGGAAGTAGGAACTCTGATACGCTGTTGGTGGGATTGCAAATGAGTGCAACCACTTTGGAAAACAGTGTGGAGGACCCTCAGAAAATGGGAATGAACCTACGATATGACCCAGCTATACCACTCCTGGGTATCTACCCTAAAGAATTGAAACCAGACTGCCATAGTAATGCATGAATATCTATGGTTAAAGCAGCACAAATTCATGATTGCCAAACTATGGAACCAGCCTATGTGTCCTTCAACAGATGAATGGGTTACAATATTATGGGATATACACAGAATGGAATTCTACTCAGCCATCATGAAGAGCAAAACTATGTCATTTGCAGGGAAATGGATAGAACTGGAGAATATTACCCTAAGTGTGATTAGTTAGTCACAAAAAGTGAAGAGTCAGATATTCTCCCTCACATGCAGAAGCTATGGAGAAATTGGGACACAGGAGACTCCAGACAAAGGAGGAGAAGCATTAATGGAGTGAAGGAGGTGACCTAACTGAGGGAGACAGAGGGGGGAGGAAAACTTCAAAAGGGAAAAACCTCAATGGTCATGATGTACATACACAAACTTATCAAAGCTAATCAATGTGTTGAGCACAGGAGTTGGGGAGGGAGAGGGAGGGTGGTGGGAACTGGGAGAGGGCTCAAAAAGTACTGTGGGCCTGTATGCCTCTATTATCCTGAATTTCATCAAGATGTATGATTACAATGCACCACTAAAAAAATTAAAAAAGAGTTTAAACAAAGTCCCTCACAATAATTTTTTTAAAGTCTTATTTAAAAGAAAGACAAAAGAGAACAAGTTCTGGTGAGGATGTGGAAAAATGGAAACTGTTTCAGTCAGCTTTCCCATAGCTGTGGCGAAACTACCCAACCATAAAAACTTAGAAGAAGAAAGATTTATTGGGTAATAGTTTCAGACGTTTCAGTCCATAGGGACAGCTCTGAAGCATAAACTGCAGCAGCGGTGGTTTCAGGGAGAGTGACAAAGGGACATGGCTCTCACATCATGTTGGCTGAAAGCTGACTGAGGTGGAAGAGAGGCTCCTGGAAAGATATAGTCCCCAAGACCACACCCCAATGGCCGGCCTCCTCCAGCCATGCCTCACATCTGAACCTCGCTGCATTGGGGATGGGCTTTCAACACATGAACTTTTGGGGGACATTTTAAATACAAACTATAATAGAAACCTTAGATTTTGTTGATAGAAATGTAAATTGATACAACCATTATGAAAGATGGTACAGAAATTCCTCAAAATGCTAAAAATAAAACTTCCATTTAACCCAGCAACCCCATTACTGGGTATATATCCAAAGTAAATGAAATTACTTTGTTTTAGAGAAATAGGCACTTCTATGTTTTTGTTTTAATTTTCATTATTTACAACAATCAAGATATGAGTCTAAGAGTCTATAAATGAATAGACAAAATGTGATATATACACAATGGAATACTATTTAGACACAAAAGAAGGAAATCCCGCCATTCGTGACAACATGGATGAACCTGAGGGACGTTATGCTAAGTGAAATAAGCCAGGCACGGAAAAACAAATACTGTATGATTTCACTTATTTGTGGAACCTAAAAAAGTTGAATTTATAGAAGTAGAGAGTAAAAATAATTGTTACCAGAGGCTGGGGCCTGAGGTAGATGAAGCAGAGGGACATGGTTTTCAAAGCATACAAGCATTCATTTAGATAAAAGTAAGCTTCAGTGATTTATTGCACAGAAGCATGAATATATCACTGTATGTTTCAAAAATCTCTAAACAGATTTTAATTGTTTCAACCACAAAAAATGATATAAGAGATTAGATTTGTTAATTAGCCTGATTTAGTTATTATATATTATAAATACATATCAAAAATCACATTGTAATTCATAGATATATACAACTATTATTTGACAAACAATAGGTTTTAAAAACCTGTTGGTCACCAGGGTTTTTAGGGGGAAGTAAGGAAGACTGGTGGAGTACAAAGGATTTTTATCCTGGCAAACTACTCTATATGACACTCTAATGTTCAATCGGCACCTGCATTTGCCAAAATCCATAAAGCTGTATAACAAAAATAGTGAATCTTAATGTAAACTATGGACTTTATGTGCTAATAATGTTTCAATATTGGTTACTTTATTGTAATTGTACCACACTAATACAGGGTGTTAACCATGGAGAAAACTAGGGGCCGACAGCTGAGGGTTATATAGGAGCTCTTGGTACTGTCTGCCCAAGTTTTTGTAAACCTAAAAGTTTACATTGTGTGCATAATGGGTATAAGGACACTAAGAATGCTGTGTGGAGGGAAAGGGTGAGAGGAAAGAGAGAGAAAAAAGATCAGTTACTGGTAGGCTGTCACAGTGATAACCATTGCACCCATGTCCTAGACATCTGAATGACAAAGACATCTTGCACATCAGGCTCAATTCTGCCCTCAGGGGACTTTGGCTGCAAAAGTGTGTCATTCCAAGAGAAAACTGCCCAGCTGTGAATAGGCAATTGTTTAAGCCACTACATTCTGTGGCAATTTGTTACATGGTATTAGACATGGAGAAGAATCTGCAAAGGCATGCCTGAGGTTAGAAAATTGTAATTAACAATGGAATCTGTCAGACAAATTTTTATAATTTTCTTTAGTAGTAATGAACAATCAAAGACAAAGAAAAGACAAGTAAGCTATACCCTACAGGTTAGATTTGTAAAAGAAAATGTACTGAGAAAAATACTTAAAAAAGAAATTTCAAACACTGTTAAGGTACTAAAGGTTTTCATTTTATTACTCAATGTAAATAGGCAATTGAAATGTACGCACATAAAGTATTTGAAGTATATGATAGTTATGAATTAAAAGTAAAACTAGGTCATCTTAAACTTATGCAACACAAATAGACTTTTCATGTTGTTTACTGCTCAAAAATATCACGTTTGCTTAAGTATTCAGGTTAAATGCACATATTTTAGTTGCTATCATGAATTCTGCATGACTTATGCATTTCTAATATCCAGTTTTAAATGATAATTAAGAATCATAAGATATTTTAATTATAAAGAATAATAAAATTGCAAATCAAACATGTAGACCTTAGAAATAAATCTTGTATATACTCATATTTTAAAATATACTTAAATATTGAATGCTGAAATTTAATATTTATATTTCTATAATATTTTAAAATATTGGAATGTTATATACTTGAAATCACAGTGAAACCATTTTGAAAATATATTGTCTGCATTAGCAAATACTTTATAAGATGGGATTTTAAAGTTGTTATGGTTTTATATTAACAAATTTTAAGTATTTTAATTCTTGAAAATATATTTAGGATTCTGACATGTATATTCATATATCTTTTAACAATCTACTAATTTTAGTATTAGTGGCTCATTTTCATGACTAAATCAACCTTATTATATTGGGTCATGTGACTAGCGACATCTCAAATTTTATTCTCACATTTTCATTAAATAAAAGAGCAACAGCTGCTAATGATACATTAATAATTTCTCATGTAGGAATTTAATAATCATATATGCAAAATGTATTTCAGTGTTTGTGCATATTGACTTGAAAAACTACTTGACACTTGAAACTAATTGAGTTACATGAATATAAAAATTGGTACCTTCAACAGTAGCAAATCTGACAAAAATAATTACATCTTAGCCAAGAGAAGGAAACCTAATGTCTTGTTTTATTATTCAAATAAACATCTCATTATAGAACTTTTAAATCAACTGAATTTAATAATTTCAAAGTACTACAATTGATAAATTAATATATAAATTGCTGACTTGGAATAAATGCTTTCAGAAGTCAATTCTATAAAATTTCTATATTAAGAAGAAAAAATATATGCCTTTATCTATAGACAGCTTATGTTAACACAGAATTTATTTAACATAGAATCAAGTCATATTTATTCTTTACAATGAACTCATTCCTTGTATGTTACTGTTTCCAGGAAAATCACCCACCAGCTCTTCTTGTATCATTTTTTGTATTTTATATTATTTATTTATTTTTCAAAGTTAATAGGATATATTTTGCCTCTCCTCTTTTTTTTATTGGCTTTTCAAGGTAATATGTATAAGTGTTGATCTTTCCTTTTGTAATTGAAAGTTCTGATTAGCCACACAACATTCATAATATTTTGAGAATGAGGGAATTTGTTCATCCAAACCTTATAGAAGAACAAAAATATTCACAAAGGCTTTTAACAAAACATTGCATGGTATTTAAATTCTGCAAAGCTCCCATTAAAATTAGAATGCACAATATCAAAAGCCAAGAATTAAATCACTCTTACTACTCTCCGTTCATTCAAATTATTTTCAGTAGTAAATATGATTATAATTCATATTTCATATCTGTTTAATCAGGATACTGAAGTGTAGTTATTTCACATCAATACTAACAATAAGATTGAAAACCTATAAAAGTAAAATAAACATTTTAATAATTTTATTATTTAAAGTCCACTGGGTTTTTGGCATTACAGTGTACAAAACAACATATGTAGACATATTGCTAGCTGACATTTGTGATAAATGTAAACTTTTGATACTTAAAAACTAAAATATTCAAATTGACCACCCAAAGGGAAAAATAGATAAGACTAGAGAAAGCTAGCCAGATTCTGAGGTAGCAGATAGCAAGTATGTGTTATATAAGGAATATTTATTCAAATTGCAAGATATATTTTAGTCAACACTGTATGTCGCAAACTTACTGAAGTTAAGTTTCATAACTGTTAATTGAGAAAGGAAGTATATAAAATGAAAAAAGTAAAAGTGTAACTTTTAATAAAAAACAAATTCTAAATTTTGACAAATATTTTAAGTGAATTTTGTGTTCTAGACATTCATATGTTTCTTCTAACCAAACTTAGAAAACAAATTATAATTAAAATAATTTTCAGCCAGACATGGTGCCACACGCCCTTAATGCCAGCCCTTGGGAGGCTGAGATGAATATCACAGGTTCAGGGCCAGCCTTAGCAACTTAGGGAGGCCCTTATCAACTTAGCGTGACTGTGGTTCAAAATAAATAATAAAAATGGCTGGAGGTATAGCTTAGAGGTAGAATGATCATAGGTTAATCTCCAGTATTCCCTCCCCAAAAATTAATATAATTCTGATGATTCATATTGCAAAACTTTAATCACTTATTTTATTAAGTTCTGAAACTAATATGGATCGTCTGCAGTAAATATCTATATGAATTGATTCTGGAGGGTGGTTATAAATAGTATTCATTCAATTAAGAAAATGAATTAACCACAGTCTATAATATATACTCTTTTAATTTTTTTTTTTTTTTTGCGGTACCAGGGATTGAAGCCAGGGGCGTTCTACCTCCGCGCTACACCCCCGGCCCTATTTTTTATACTTTATTTTGAAACCGGGTCTCACAAAGTTGCGGAGGGCCTCACTAGGTAGAGAGAGAGAGAGAGAGACAGAGAGAGAGAGACAGAGAGAGAGAGAGACAGGGAGAGAGAGAGCTGAGGCTGGCTGCGAACCCAGATTCTCCGGTCTCCGCCTCCCAAAGTACTGGGATTACAAGCGTGTGCCACCACGCCCAGCCTCTTTTAAATTTAATGTTGGTGAAAACATAACTGACTTTAAAACACTTAAATTTCAGCAGCACACATACTATAAATAATTGAATATGTGTATGGTGCAAACAACAATAGGAAAAAATAATTGCCATCCAAATAAGTGCATTTGTGCTGTTGTATGGTAGAGGAAGGAAAGGTCATATTCCTTGGTTGAGGTGAGAGATGGCTTAATAAACTTGCCTTCATTTTAGATGAAGTAGGAAATTTTCCTTTCTACTTTCATTCTGATTTGTGTGAAAGGGGTTTTCTATAGCTATAATTCATTTCAATACTCAACATCATTTACTTTTTTTAAATAGCTAACATATGTATAATTCCAAAGATACTGAGATTTTACTCTAGATCTGCCATAAGCTATTCACTGGTTAAACAAAGCTTAATGTTTTAATATCTCATCTGCAAATATCTATCTATTTAAATAGCAAGTTGAAAAGTCTTTTCCTGTATGCATCTTTAAGTGCTTCTTTCTTTCAATTACAAGTCAAGGCAAAGTTATTCCAAATGACTGAAGCACGTGGGTTCTTTAACACTTATCTATGTTTCTTTCCTAATATGCAAACATACAAACATGCATACATACATACACACACACACACACACACACACACACACCAAAGAACAGCCTCTTCAGAAATTCCTGTGTACTCACTAATTACAATAAAATTAATTATGATTAAAAATGTGATAGTTTTTGCAAAGAATATTTTTCCTCTGTTTATTTTCCAGCCTCATAATGATGGCTGCCATATTAGTTTCCTAAAACTGCCAAAACAAATTATGACAAACGTGGCTGAAAACAGCAAATATTTATTTTCTCAGAGTTCTGGAGGCTAGAAGTTAAAAATCAAGTCAGCCAGGTCACGCTTTGCATGAGTCAGCGTTTTGTTGTTCTGTCCGAAATACCTGACAAGAACAATGTAGAGAAGGAAAGGTTTGTTTTGGCTCCTGGTTTCAGAGTTTCAGTCCATCATGATTTCATTTTAATGTAATTATAACTGGAAAAAAAAAAACATCTTTTCTGAGAAGATCAGATTCAGATTCACAGGTACAAGGCATTAGGACTTCAATGTATGTTTTCGGGGAACATAATTCAATCCACTAAAATTGCCACAAATGATGTAAATATGTGTGAAAAGCAATTACCATAAATAATTTAAAATCATGTAAAAACCAAAAATATCACATTTTTTATATATTATGGTGTGTGCTCATGTATAAATACTTTAATAATGCAAATGATAGCATTAAAACTATTAGCCCAGGTCAGGTGTTCTTTTAAAAGAAATCAAATAGAGGATACTTCTGAATACTTTAATGTTAACTATATTCTATATGTGAGATTAATACTTGGCTTTCTAAAAACCACCATGGGGATTTAATGATTATAAAATACCATAATTTTATAGTTACTAAAAAATAGATGAAACTGCATCTTAGTGCATTTTTATGTCACAGTTTATCCCACATGAAAGCTATTACCAGCAACCTAAATGGAAAATTTAAGAACAGTTAGTGCATAAAATCATGTTGCTGTTTTTTGTGTATATATTTTATGGAAAATAGTAGATCATCTCTTGTCTGAGTATTTGTTGCAAATTGGGCTGTTTACAAAAGGTAATGAATCAAAACCATGATTTAACTGGGACATTTTACCTTATCTATGATTGTATTATAAAAATATGTTCCCCTCAAAGTTTGAAAGTTATGAAGTAAAATTATAGATAAGTGGGATAGTTTCATTGCCAATTTTCAATTCAAGGAAGAGATATGACAAAACTTCTTTCTGACATCAGCAATATGTGCAGTAGTGTGGGAGGAAGGTTTCAAAGCAAAACATTTTCATTCTGAGGGAAAGTAAAGATGGGGGAGGAAATGGGCCAAATCATGGTATCTGCATATATGAATACATCACAATGAATCTGTCATGGACAATTACAATGCACAAATAAAGTGATTAGAACTGAAAAATACCGGTAAAGCAAAGAACAAAGAATTTTAATAAAGTTTTATTTTAAACTATTTATTTTGAATATGGTGACAAATTTTCCTTAAGTGCACACACCTTTGTGGTTTCACCAGATCAATTATATCCAGCCTCACTTTTTACCATTCTCTTTGTATCTAACACAGAACCATTTATGCTGTCAAGATACCTAGACATAATAACTGAAGCAACACTCTACATCTCTAATTTGTTCAGCACCACTGTGCTTAGAATTTTATTGAATGTTAATAAAAATTCTCCTAGAATAAAAACATTTTATTTTTGAAGGAATACAGGTTAGACAAATTTCCCCACTTTCTATGTTGAATATCTATTGTTGACTCTTCCTAGCAATCTTTCTCAAGGCAGAATCACCACTTTAAAAAAAATAGAAAAGTAAACAGCATTATTGAAGTATACTGGGATACAATGAATGGCACGTATTTACATTTGGTAAGTTTTGACATGTGCATACACACATGAAACCATTATCACAATGAAAATAATGAACATATTTGTCACAAAAAGGCCTCTGATAAAACTCTGGAAGTCTTCTCTTTGATTCCTCCCTGTCCTGCTCATATTTTCATGCAACTTGAGATCTACTATTTTCACTATAGATTAGTTTGCATTTTCTAGAAATGTATATGGATGTAATGTAATTATATAGTTTATGCTTTTTTTTCTAGTGACTTCACCTAACATAGTTGTTTTATTTTTCATCCAGTTCTTGCATGTATCAATGATTTTACCATCTCTTTTATTTTCTTTTTATAAACTTTTATTAGTGCAATATAGTCTACCATTTTTTAAGAACTACTCTCCTTTATAACCCACCTCCCTATTTCAGCTATAATGTGCAGACAGCAGCTTCAAATTATATAAGCATGGATTCCCACCCACAGTTGATTGTCCTGAAAGTAAACAACAAAGATACTTTCCTTTAACAACTACTCATGGCTATGTTCAGAAATTTGTAGGAAGAGCATGCCTGAAAAAGCAAATTGAACACAGAAAGAACAGAAGGATTGAAAGGCAGATTATTGGCAACATTCAAATGTTTTTACAATTGCTACCTCAGTGCCCCCTGACTAACCCTAATGTAAAGTCAAAAAGCATGAGGACCCATTGAGTCTCTTATAGTCAGTCTTCCAGGAAACAGAGCAAGATGAAGAAAAGTAAAGAATGAATATGGAAAGAAAAGTGAAAAACACCTAATACAATCCGTCTCTGGTTTCTTCTTCATACAATCTGCTTTTAGTTCAGGTAAACACAGTATATTTGTAAGGATCAGGATTCACTAAAAATCCATCATCATCCATTTTTTTTTCATTGACAGATTGATGGCAATCAAGTTTTACTCTACTCTAAAATCTAAAATATTAGTCATTGCCTGTGTTTTTCAAATAGGGTTGCAAAACAGGGTTTGGTGGTGGTGAAGATAATTATTCAATAAGGCAAAACACAGATGTATAGCACCCAACATATATTTTGTCACAATCTTCTGTTGGTAATTATTACTGTCTTCTCCAGCCTATTCCATATTCCCTGATGTATGTTAGCATGTTAGCTATCAGAGTTAAAATCCAGCCATTTATTGCCACAAGACTCAAGGGTTTATTAATGCTGTCTTTACCATACTGCTTTAGTTTTTATTGTCCTACATTATTATAGAACTTAAAAGAAACCCCAATAGCTAGAATATATAAAGAATTTTAAAAGCAACACTAATAAAGCAAATAATCCAATTAAAGTGGGCAATTGAACTGAATAGACACTCCTCAAAGGAAGAAATTCAATGGTCAATAAATATATGAAAAATGTATGTTATTAACAATAGGGAAATGCAAATCAAAAGAACTCTGTGATTCCCCTTAACTCCACTTAGAATAAGAATCATCAAGAATACAAGCTATAATAAATGCTAGCAAGGATATATGGAAATAGGAACCCTTATACACAGTGAGTTTTAAATTAGTACAGTCACTATGGACATCAGAGTGGATGTCCCACAAATACTAGAATTGGAAACACAATATAACCCACTTATACCACTCATTGGTAGCTTCCCCCAAAAAATTAAAGTCAAAATTCTATATCCATGTTGATAGAAGCACAATTCACAATAGTCAAATTACAGAATAAACCTAAGAATTCATCAATAGATGGATGGATGATGAAGATGTGGTATATACACACAATGGTATTTTACTCAGCCATAAAGAAGAACAAAATTATGTCATTTGCAGAACTAGAATATATTATGCTAAGTGACATCAGCCAATCCCAAAAAGTGAAAGGTTGTGTGTTTCCTCTCATTTGCGGAAGCTAGAGAGAAAATAGGAAACGAAAGGGACATCAGATAAATGAAAAGAAAGATCAGAAGACTAATGGAAAACTTCCATTCTGGTCTCCCTATAACAAGGTGACTTATTACCTTGGGAAACAGTGTTATATCAGGAGCTCAGATTCATTTCTGTTGTTGGTGTTCTGAAATCTAGCTGTTTTGGAAACCCAATCTGTTCTGTTGAGAGACAGACAAGACTTACAAAATCATCTCCTTCATTTTATGCCTGAGCACAATGGCCAGGCATTGGAGAACTGTAGTAGAAGTCTCATAGTAGAAGTCTAAAATGGTTAGGAAGTGTAGTTGTGAGTATATCTTTTGAAAATCTAGCTTTTCCTGATCAACACACACACACACACACACACACACACACACACTCACACACACACACACCAGATTGTTTTCAATGATCCCTTCTAGAAGTATCAGGAAAACAAAACATAGTATGTTTGGCAATGACACACTTTATTGTATTGTATCATAAAACATCCACATGTAAACCTAGTATTATTTATAGAACACAGAATTGTATATTGTTGCCATAACGCCATCTACTTTTACTTTTAGAAAAAATCATATTTTAACTTAGTTCAATCAATTCATTATTTCTATAAGGAATAATTTATTTAAATAAACCTTAACTTACTCATAGGTAAACACATCTTTGAGATGGAAAAATATGCCTATATTCTTTCCTACTGTACCCTCAAGTACTATGAAAATAACAGTGTTGAAATATGAATATTCAATAGAAAAGGAATAGATCAAAGTCAAATTATATATTTTCATAAATTTACAAAAATACAAAACTGATGGGATTTGATTGACTGATGGAAGAAATCACAAGATGTATGACCCTAAATTTAGGCCAAAGAAACATGTAAAAAAGGAGAAAGGTACTTTTTCCATCCAAACTCCAGAATATTTTAGAATCAAATCTGGCAGCAACACAAGTCAGTAACAGGATATAGAAAGAAAAAAAAATTGAATTGATTTGAACTGAAATAAGTTGAATTGAAGGTTTGTCAGTAGAAAGATTATATGATTTCAGTAAAGTCTTTTATGTACACTCTATTAGCAATCACAGTAATAGCAGCCTGAAATTACACACATGCAAAATATCCATCATTTGATCTCTAAGGAAATTAAAAGAACTTGTGCCATTATGATGTAGTTTTGACATTTCAGCATAATTCCTAACTTGTTCTGGAATTGAAATTAATGAATAGGGGGCATAAATAAAGTGGCTAACTGAAAGTCAATAATGCCTCCCCCAAGATAGAAAAAACAACAAATAAAGGCCGGGCGTGGTGGCGCACGCTTGTAATCCCAGTACTTTGGGAGGCAGAGACCGGAGGATCCAGGTTCGCGGCCAGTCTCAGCTCTCTCTCTCTCTCTCTCGCTTTCGCTCTCTCTCGCTCTCTCTACTTAGTGAGGCCCTCCGCAACTTCGTGAGACCCGGTTTCAAAATAAAGTCTAAAAAATAGGGCTGGGGG
>PVJS01008930.1:0-51779 GCA_004027185.1 Glis glis | reverse complement strand
CACACACACACACACAGTCTGAGTATGGATCATTCTAAGAATGCACAGATGTTCAACACTGGAAAGTCCATCCATGTGATTCACTGCCCAATCATCTCAACTGATGCAGAAATGTTTTTGGTAGCCAGGTGTGGTGGTGCACACTTGTAATCCCAGTACTTGGGAGGCTGAGACAGGAGGATCGCAGGTTCGCAGCCAGCTTCAACTACTTAGTGAGGCCCTCCGCAACTTAGTGAGACACTGTTTCAAAATAAAGAGCAAAAAATAGGGCTAGGGATGTAGCTTGGGGGTAGAATGCCCTGGGTTCAATTCCCAGTACCTCAAAAAAAAAAAAAAAGAAATGCTTTTGGTAAATACCTTACCAAGAATCTCTATAAGCATCATCTTCAGGATAGGAAAGTCAATGATGCCTCCACCAACATTTCCTCAATGTGCATTGGCAGTTCGAGCCAATGCAATAAGACAAGAAAAAGAAATGAAGTATAAGGATTGTAAGGAAGAGACAAAGTCATTGTTCTTGTCAGATTATACAATTGTCTACATGGAAAACCAAACAGAACCAACAAACTATTTAAAAAAATGAGAGAGTTAGGCAAGGTTGCTCAATATAAGAACTCCCAGGAATGAATAGCATTCCTCTATATGAACAACTAACTAGTAAATAAAATAGAAAACAAAAGAACCTTTTAAATAGCCATTAAGTATCTAGACATTAAGAAGGTCAAGACTTTCTGTTTTTGTCTTGGTACTGGGGATTGAGCCCAGGGGCATTCTGCCTCTGAGTATACCCCCAGCCTATTTTATTTTTTTTATTTTGAAATGGTCTCTCCATAAGTTGCTGAGGGTCTCACTAAGTTGCTGAGGCTGGCCTTGAACCTGCAATTCTCTTATCTCAGCCTCCCAAGTACTGGGATTATAGGCATGCACCACCAAGAACAGGTAGGTGAAGAATTTTAGGAAGATTTTGAACACTCAAAAGACAAAGGATGTTGAAATTAGCATAAAGATATCCTATATGCATCTTATCATTCTAAGACCTCTTTCCACTAGGATATTATAATCTCCATGAAAGCATGAATATTTGTTCTTGGTGTATACCCCATGAATAGGGCAGTGTTTGGTATAAAATAGTCCTTTGCTAAATATTTGTTCATTGAATCAATGTGAAGATGCCAGTTCTCCAATTAATATATTCAGCTCAAATAAAAATTCAAGAAAAAATAAAATAAAACCACAAATTCTAAAAAAGAAAAAATATCATGCAAGAGTTCCAGCAGAATTTGACAGTTGTTCTAAAACCCTAAAATTTTTATGAAAGAATAAAGTTCTACATTAAATACTTTTAAAAGAAAATAGTAAGCTGGGCATGGTGGCGCACGCTTGTAATCCCAGTACTTGGGAGGCTGAGACCGGATCCGGATTTGAGGCCAGCCTCAGGTACTCAGGCTCTCCACAACTTAGTAAGACCCTATTTCAACATAAAGAATAAAAACTAGGGCTGGGGGTATAGCCTGGAGGTAGAACGCCCCTGGGTTCAATCCCCAGCACCACCAAAAAAGAAAATAGTAAAAAAAATAAAAAGAGGCTTCACTCTTTCAAATATAGACACTGCAAAACTCATGAAAACAGTAAGATACCACACAACTGTAAAATGTTTATCAATAGGGAAACAATGTAGACTATATGAAAATGTGCAATTTATCTATAAATCTAAAACTTCCAAAATTTAAAAATAAACGTTTTTAAAGCAGTTGACGCTGAAACAGGCACACAGTGATAAGTGGGTTGGGAAATTGTCTCATGTGGTAGGCAATGTAGACATTGCTGTTGAATATATATCTAGGAGTGGAATTGTTGGGTCTTAAAGGAGGCAATTAACCATATTTCCAAATATTCTTCTAACATGGTTGTAACAATTTCTTTTTTTTTTTTTTTTTGCGGTACTGGGAATTGAACCCAAGGGCCTTCTACCTCCAGGCTACACCCCTAGACCTATTTTATTTTTTATTTGGAAACAGGGTCTCATAAGTTGCTGAGGCTGGCTTCGAACCTGTGATCCTCCTGTCTCGGCCTCCCAGTAACAACTTCGAATGTGGTTGTAGCAATTTACATTCACGCTGGCAATATATGGCAACTCAAGTTACTCCACATCCTTAACAAAATCAGATATTTTTCAGGTTTTTTAAATTAGCATTTTAGTAGATGTGAAGTTGTATTTCATCACAGTTGAAATTTGCCTTTCCCTGTTGACTAGTAGTTAAGCCTTTTGCCCACTTTTCTATTGGGTATTACACCATTTCCTTCCTTTATTCCTGTTTGTTTGTTTGTTTGTTTGTTTGGAGACAGGGTCTCACTATGTTGCCCAGGCTGGCCTCAAATTCCTGGACTCAAGGGATCCTCCTGCCTCTGCCTCTGCCAAGTAGCTGGGAATACAGGTGCACACTGACAAGTCAGGCTCATATTCTTTATATATTCACCATATTTATGTGCAAATATCTTCTTCCACTCAGTGGCTAACCTTTTTTTGGAGTGAAGGCACTGAGGGATCGAACCCAGGGGCACTCTACCTCTGAGCTACATCCCAAGTCCTATTTTATTTTATTTTGAAACATATTTTATTTTATTTTGAAACATATTTTATTTTATTTTAAAACATTATTTTATTTTGCACCACCGAGCCGGACGTGGTGGCGCACGCTTGTAATCCCAGTACTTTGGGAGGCGGAGACCGGAGGATCCGGGTTCGCAGCCAGCCTCAGCTCTCTCTCTCTCTCTCTCTCTCCCTGTCTCTCTCTCTCTGTACCTAGTGAGGCCCTCCGCAACTTCGTGAGACCCGGTTTCAAAATAAAGTATAAAAAATAGGGCCGGGGGCGTAGCACAGAGGTAGAACGCCCCTGCGTTCAATCCCCGGTACCACAAAAATAAATAATAATAATAATAATAATATTTTGCACCACTGTGCCAGGTTTTGCCTCTTAATGGTATCTTTTGGTGAAAAGAAGTTAGAAATAAATATGGTCCAGTTATCAATCTTTTCCTTTAGGGTTAGTGCTTTCTGTGTCTTGTTTAAGAGTCTTTACCTAATTCAGGAGTGGTGGCACATGCTTGTAATCCCAGTACTTGGGAGGCTGAGACAGGAGGATCACAGGTTTGCGGCTAGCCTCAGCTACTTAGTGAGGCCTCCAAAATTTAGTGAAACCCTGTTTCAAAATAAAGAATAAAAAATAGGGCTGGGGTGTAGCTCGGTGGTAGAATGCCCCTGGGTTCAATCCCCAATACCGCAAAAAAAAAAATTTTTTTTTAATCTTTACCTATCCCACCAACCCCTTTATTTATTTATTTATTTATTTATTTATTTTATTTTGCGGAACTGGGGATTGAACCCAGGGGCTTCTACCTCTGAGCTAGACCCCCAGCCCTATTTTTTATTCTTTACTTTGAAACCAGGTCTCACTAAGTTGCAGAGGGCCTCACTAAGTAGCTGAGGTTGGCCACACACCCAGATCCTCCTGTCTCAGCCTCCCAAGTACTGGGATTACAAGCGTGCGCCAAGACTGGCTCCACCAACCCCTTTAAAATTGGCTCTCATTACCAGGCGTGGCACACGCCTGTAATCCCAGTACTTGGGAGACTGATACAGGAGGATCACAGGTTCAAGGCCAGCACACAGTAATTTCGTGAGACCCTATTTCAAAATAAAAAGGGCTGGGCATGTAGCTCAGTGGTAGAGCAACCCTGGGCTCAATCCCCAGCTCCACAAAAAAATGAAACAAACTAAAGAACTCTTCTCTCTGCCGGTTCCTGCCCTGCAAGACAGGTGAGGGAGCTTCCTAGAGGAGCCAGGTGTGCCTTGAGCTGTCGCGGGTGGCCTGGGGTGATGGAGGCTGTGCCGCCGGGGAGAGGGCCCCGCGCTGGTTCAGCGCCAGCCTGCACTTCTGGGGGACAGCAGTAGTTCCTTGTATGTGTGCTGCACCACAGTCCTGCATCTAGGGACCTACCCCCATTTAGCAGATGAGGAAACTGAGGCTCCAGAGAGTGTTCGGAAGCACACAGCCAACCAAAGGCAGCTCAGGGCAACCCACCCAGGTACCCCAACTCCAGTGCTGAGCCTGAACACAGCCGGGATATGTCCACCTGCAAAGGGGTGTCCTGAGGGGCTTAGGGAGAGACAAGCCCGTTCAGGCCACACCACTCCCCCTTGATGCGACCCTGGGGCTCTGGGATAACAGCAACCAGCCACCCTGGGCTCTGCGGAGGCGGAAGTGAGGTGAGCCCATCATTGCACGCTTGGCTCAGGCTGCGCGGGGCGGGGATCCCAGACCCAGCAGAAGGCTTTGGCCATGGGAAGGCGGGCAGGGAGGGAGGCTGAGGGTCTAAGGTGGTGTGACCCTGGTCCACCCTGGACCTGCTGGTGGCTTTGTGCACGCAGGTGCTGCTGCATTTCGGAATCTGCTTGGGCTTGGCCGGCAACACCTCACCCATCACGGCTTCCGGGGACAATGTAGCCTTGGCCAGAGCTGCAGGGCTGGGTCCCTAACCCCCCACCCACCGCCCAGAGGGGATCCCTTGGGTGGATCCTTGCAGGGGCCCAGGACAGCAGGTCCCAGGTAAGAGGCCCTTTGTAGCAAGGCAATCCCCCCCCCCTGGAGTCCCATTTCGCAGCCAGGGTCCCCGGGGGTCTCTCCCACTTTTTTGTGAAGCGAGGACCTTGCTAGTTTCTCCTTTTAGGGCTGGGGCAGCCGGCTCACCCGGTGGGGCCGGCGCCGGCCCTCGCTGCGCCCCGCAGGGGCGTCTGCACCCGCGTGCGCCCGGGACTCTCCCACCCCGCACGAAGAGCGCGCAGCTCTGCGCAGCGCCTCCCACGGTCGGAAATAAATCCTCCGGCTTCGCGCTGCCGACGTGTGTTTGGAAGGGGGCCAGCCAGCTGCCGAGTCCCCGCGCCCCTCGGGGACCCCACCCCTGGCGGAGGAGCAGCCCGCAGAGACCCGGGGCCACTTGGAGGGAGGGGCGAGCGACCCAGCACGCTAGCCCTGCCTTGCTCAGGAAAAAGATCAGAGGATCCAAGGGAACGGAAGGGCTGGGCCTGCGCCCTGGGACCACCAGCCCCAGCTCCGCCCTCCCTCGCCTGGCAGGTGGGTTTGGACCTGTCGCATTACTGAGCCTCACCTTGTACATCCGTAAAATGGGGAGGCCCACAGTCCCCACTTTGAAAAGCTGCTGAGAAGGTTAAGAAGGTATATGGCTGTTGCCCAGTTTCCAGGCCTTAGGCAAGCCGTCTGTACCTCCCCGAGCCTGTTTCCCCCTCTGTAAGTTGGGTTTAATAAAAACCCTTACAGGGTGGGCATGAAGATAAGACCGCAGGACACTGCCTGGCATCCCATGCGCTCAAAAAATGTGGCTTGGGGAAAGCTCAGGCAGAGGCACTGTCCCTAGTCCCCAGCCTGTGCCCGCATCCCCCAGTATCATTTAGGGACCCAGGCTCCCAGTTTGGCAGCTGCTGGCTCAGTGCAGAGTGGTGCTCCCTGCTCTGGGGCTTAGATAGGGGACACTCAGTGTGGCCCACAGGTGTCTAGGCAGGGGGCCTGGGGGCAGCACCCTTCCCTGGCCCGTCTTCAGGGTCCTCTCTGGTTGAGAAGCCAGGCAAAAACACTCCGAATGTGACACCATCCAGAAAATGAAAATGTCCCCGGCGTCTAATCCTTCCCTTCCTTTTGGCAAGTTACACGGCTCTGAAACACAGCCAAGATGCTGAACGTGGTGTGAGCATCGGTGCCAGAGCCGCGGCCTCCCGCAAAGCCAGCCCCGGACCCGCTCGGGCAGTCAGCCCAGCCAGGTACAGAGCGACCCCCGACCCCGGCGGCGTGCACCACAATAGGCCTTCCAACAGCTGACCTGAGGGGCGCCCTGGGAACCCTGACTTCCTTCCCAGCCAGGCCTGCTGCCCACTCTCCCGCCCTCCCCAGAAAAATATTTGGAATGGTCTTTGACTGAAATGAGATTAATCCTCAGTTCCCTGACAGTGTCTTTGGGCATGTGTTTTTATAACCTCCTTTCAAATGAGAACCATTTGTCGTCGGGAAGCCAGGGAGGCCCTGCCCCAACTGCGGGCCAGACATCACCCGGCACCTGATTGAATGTCAGGGACAGTGCGAGGGGGCAGGGCCGAGGTGAGGGCCGCATGTAGGTGGCGCTAAGTGGTCCTGGCCCCATCCCCATCTCTAGCCGGTGGCATAAGCTGGAAGCTAGGGCTCCAAGCCTGATTCTCCTACACCACAATGTGCCCTCAAGGGGGTGACTGCCCCTCTGAGCCTCGCTTTGCTCATCTGTAAAATGGGAGCAGACGGCCCATATCTTCTGGGTGATGGACCTAGCACAGTGCTTGGAAAGACAGTAGACCCTCAACGTTTGATGAGGGCATTGACAGTCCCGGTGCAAAGGGAAGTCCTCCTGGCCGGAGTGCTCCCGAGGGCCATGCAAATGTCCACCCTAAGTGTGGTTTGAGTCTCCCCCGCCCCTTCCACGCTGGCCCCTGAGCGAGAGAGCGTCCCTGCAAAGAGTTGGGCCGCGGGTGCTCCATGTGGAGAGCGAGGCTGAGTTTATAGGTGTAACCGCGCAGTCGGTTTAATTAACTCCCAGTCCTCGGTCGGTGGCCTCCTCTGTCCGCACAATCCCCCCTCCACCCCCACAACCCCGAGTCCTGTTTGAAGTTTGCAACCCCCCCCCCCCGCCCGTGCTTGCTGAAGCAGCTACAGGCCCTTAGGGCTCAGCTGGGAGGGATTTATTGGAGAATTTCAATCATGGGGTCTTGGCTCAAACTTGTTGCTTCCCAAAAAAAAAAATCTCCCCAGAAGTTTGATGCGTGTGGAACTGAGGCACGAAGGGGGTGCCCTGGTGATCTCAGAACTCAGAATTCTACCTGGGCCTGTCGGAGAACTCGCAGCTTGGAGGAAGAGTGCAGGAGACAGAAAGACGCAGTTTCTGGACGATGTGGAGGTACTGGGACTCGTTCACCTTAAGGAGCTGCTTAGAAATAGTTTTCTGGGCTGGTGGTGTGGCTCAGTGGTAGACAACTTCCCCAGCATGCATGAGGCCCTGGGTTCCATCCCCAGCACTGCCCCCCACCAAAAATATATGTAAATATATATATACTTATATAACATCTGAGTGTACATTTATAAAGTGATTCATATAATATTTAATATGTTTTCTCCCACCATGGCCCCACCCTCCCCAGCCTTGGACAGGTGTCTGACCTCTGCAGCGTGAGCCCCTTGCTGGTGTGAGCCTGGGGCGAGTGGAGAACAGATCCAGGGGAGAGCCCTGAGCTGTAGAGGGGGTGCCCCCTTCCCCTCCTGCAGTTCTCAGACTAAGTAGCCCAGCCTTTCCTTCCACGGGAGCCAAGCCAAGAAGGCCCCCGGACACAGGCCCCCCGCGCCCTCCGTTTGCTCCCTGGGCCCCACCCCGGGCAGGGCGGACTCTCCTTGCAATGATGGATGGCCGGTGGCCCCACTGCTGCATCCCGGGGGAGGATGAACATCTTGTGCAGTTTCCCCACGCACGAAGCCTTCCACTTCTCCCTGAGTGTTGAGCGCAAACAGGAATCCCCGGGGCTTCCCATGACTAACGAGACGACCACATCAGGGGGCCACGCTGGGGATCAGGAGCCGGCCCCAGGTCCCCCGAGTGAGCGAGGTGTCCGGTTCCCTCCCAGGACGCTGCTTTGAAGCGGCGGTGGCCGCGGGGCTCGGGCGGGCGGAGTGGGGTGCAGCCGGGGCTCGCAGCCCCATGTGCCCGCACGCAGATCGCCCCAGATAAAGGAGCCCGGCTTCCCAGCTTGTGCTGAATCGAGCTTTTCAAAAGCCCCCTCAGACGGTTTCACTTCTCCGCCCGCTTTGTTGAAAGATGTAAAAATTTCAAACCACCACAAAGTAAACATTTCAAAACCCCCTCTTTTCAAAATCAGTCACATTTAAAAAAAAAAAAATCTCTTGAATTCCATCCGCCCCCCCACTCCACGCCCAACCCCTTTCTCTTGCAGAATTTGGAATTGGAGTGTTTTTCATTAATTTAGAAGCAGCCAGGTAAAGCTGGTGATTTCGGGCTGTGTTTTACCGGCGGAAAGTAGCTTTGTTATTTAGTAGATATATTAGATAAGCCGATGTCTTGTCAAAATCAAGCAGGTTTTCTTTATTAGGGTGAAATCGTAATGAACTCATCTGCTTCTAATATTTATAAAGAGAAGAGAGGCCATTAATTCTACTGCTTGTGAATAAAACCATCTGTGATTTCTTTCCATTCGATGGGTTTTGGTTTTAATATACATTTTTCACAAATAAGCGCAGAGATTTTTGGGAGAAAATGTCACATTCAGGATCTCATAAAGAAAGAATGCAAAGAGAGGAAACCTAAATGTTTTGTTAGCTAAGTAATTTCTCACCTTGCAGAGTGGGGACATCTGAGCCAACTTTCGCACATTAGGTGCCGGCATCGCCCGCGCTCCGCTAATACGATCCCTGACATGTTACAAGGCTAACCGCGTCCGTTTTGAAGTTTGTTTCCCTTCGGGAATTACACAGTTCGTTTAACCTAATCTGTCCTGACACTTGAATTATAATATTATGAGCTTCTTCAGGGAAAGTAAAACAGTAGTTGCCTGCTTAAAAGCAAAGCAGAAGTTAATAAAATGGGCAAAATGTCAAGGAAAAAGGACTAATCGAATCACAGTGTCATTCTCTAGAGAAAATAGAGTCAAGTTGTATTTTTTTTTTCCAGTGAAAATCTTGGACGCCTAATGACATATTTCTGTCCAGGAAGAAATTTGAACTCTGAAGCCGCACTTGATTAAACCCCAGACCGTGAGACATTGCCCGGTGGGACCACTCGGGGACTTTGACTTCTGGGTGTCAGAGCTTAATTAAAATATTCATCCAGCTGCTCTCCCCTCGCCAAGGGGGCCCAGAGGAATTAAACCAATAAGCTTAATTCTATTAGTTCACCTGCCTGTGTACACAGCGATGCGGAAGACCATTTACCAGTTCAGGGGGAAAAAAAAACGCATCAGACCCACCCTGTAAATTCAGCGTGGGCCGTGGCCCCTGCAGCAACACGGTGCCCCAGACAGACGAGACTCTGCAACCTCAGCCTCCGACTCGGGACACACGCAGCTATTTTTAATGTCCCTTCCAAAAAAACCAAAGTGCCAAGCAAGCCAATGTAAGGATTTATACGTGTGTGGGATGGTTTGTATGTCGTTTATAATAACGTGCAACACCTAGGGACTTCTCTGTGCCATCGTGCTGAGCTCTGCTCGGTGGTATCACAAGGAAACGTCCACTTCTACTCAAGGAAGGAAACACCATGAGGCCCCCACTTGGCGGATGAGAAAACCAAAGCTCCGCGAGATGAAATGCCCTGAACACGCTAGTACCACAGAGCCCACCCGGCTCTTCACCCCTCGTAAGGATGGGGGGCTCTACTGACAGTTGGATTTTGGGGGCTATTTATTTATTTATTTATTTGCGGTACTGGGGATTGAACCCAGGGGCATTCTACCTCCGAGCTCCACCCCCAGCCCTATTTTTTATTCTTTATTTTGAAACAGGGTCTCACTAAGTTGCGGAGGGCCTCACTAAGTAGCTGAGGCTGGCCGCGAACCCGGATCCTCCAGTCTCAGCCTCCCAAGTACTGGGATTACAAGCGTGCTCCACCACACCCGGCTTGGATCTTTGTTTTAAATGTTAACTTCTGCCAGGTATTGTGGAGCACGCCTCTAATTCCAGTATTTAGGAGGCTGAGTCAAGAGGATCATAGGTTTGGGGCCAGTCTCGGCAATTTAGTGAGACCCTCAGCAGCTTAGCAAAACCTTGTTTCAACATAAAAAATAAAACAGGGTATAGCTCAGAGGTAGAACGCCTCTGGGTTCAATCCCGAGTACCCCCCCCACACACACACACAAAGTTAACTTGAAATCTACCATACATGCACATGGTATGAAATCCAGGAGGTACAAAGGCTGCAAAACAAAAAGTCAGCCTGGCTATCACCTTTTTCTCAGCCCCCTCTTCTTGTCCCAAGCTAGCCAGCCATCTTGTATAATTTCTCGTGTCCTTCCACAGAGTTGAGACGTATCCCAGCACATCTGTGTATGTTTCCTTTTAAAAACCACATATGAAACCTAACAGGTACCTTGCTCTGCAGCTTGCTTGTTTATATATCGTAGGACACTTCTCCATCTCGTCACTAGGACTATGCACCATTTCATTCAATAGATGCTGCAGTAGATTGCCCGTGCGGGACTCTCAATATTCAACCATTGTTGGGCGTCCCCCAAAAAATGTCAATTGACCATGATTCTACCTGAAACCATGATTTGTACATTATTTTCTGCGATGGGCATCAAGAAATTCCCACTATTTCATCCTTCCCAGCAGTGTTATAATGAATAACTTTCGTCTACACTGACGGGTATTATCTGCAGGATAAGTTTCTAGGAGCGCCACTGCCTCTGTGACCTTGGATAAGTCAAGTCCCTCTTTTCCCAGAATCTGCAGAATGAAGCTTGCCTGCATCAGATAACTTCCGCAACCCCTGGCAGGCTCTATTGTTCTGCATGATCGGAATCCCCACGTTTGTAATTCTGTGTCACAGCTGGAGCGTACCCATCACAACCCGAAGCCTATGGCCACACTTCAGCCCGCAGTCCCCCAATCACTGTGCAAGTAAATGTTTTCTTCCTGATGCGAACTCCCTGCTGGCCATATTCGTCAACCAGGGAATGAGACATTTCCCCGTGATCAATACAAATGGAATAGAAATCTATCCCGGGCAGCAGCGGCAGGCCTTGGTTTTAATAAGGGGACCTCTAGAGGATATTGCATTCCTATGACAACGGCCAGCAGACCTGGATTTTTAGTGTCAGAGCTATTTAACGTGAATGTCTGTGGCCAGGGCCCTGCCAGGTGCCCGTGGAAGGATTGAGCTGGAACCAAGCGGGTCCTTAAAGGCTGTGGCACAACCTGCGACCCGGGCCACTGCCTGTCCTCAGCCCCCTGCAGCCACCTGTTCATGGGGGACAGCCGCATTTGCTAGCTGGGCTACGATGGGGCCAGCCAGGTGATCCCCAGCCACAGAAACGGTTACTTGCCGTTTGTGTTGGTCCCCGGTCACCAGGCAGCTCTTGGGTGGCATCAGTTTGCCTTAAACAGGACCAGGTACCTGGGCAGAGGTGGCAGCCAGCAGCAGCGACTCTATTGACTGGATCTTTCCTTGTTATAAGTTAATCTGGTAACAGAATGACCTACAGACACTCTGAGTTACTGTTTGCAAAGGGCTAGCCATGATGTATCCAAAACAAACCAGAATGTTCTGGAAACATGATTTTTGCCCAGAATAGCCCAAATGACACTGGGTTCCATCTCTTGATTCTCCTGCCACTTTGAAAATTATCTGCTGATAGAGACCAGGGCTGGGAAAGATGGCAGAAACAGGAAAACAGCTGGCATGTAAGGGAGATGGGATCGGCAGTGATTTATTTCCAGGGATTTGATATTTTAGGTCATTGTTATGTATGTACAATAAATCATATTTAAAGTATCTGTTAATAGTTTTATTCTTAAAAATAATTCCTTTTTTTAATTTTCTTTCCATCGGATAAAAGTTGAATCCTCAGGTTTTATTAAGAGATGTGACGGTAAGGATGAGTCAATCAATTTTTTCCACTGGGAAATTTTACCACCCAGTAAAGGCCTTATCCTTTAAAAAGAAAATGTAGAAAGAGAAGAAGAAGGAAGCCTTCAATGCTATTGCTTAAAATACTTGTCTTAAATATATGCAAATGTGTTCAGTCCTTTGGCATTTTAACCACTGGATTCATTTTAGGAATTTTAAATATCGTGCTGGGCTTTTTCTCCGAGTTTCCAAAAGCCACTCTCAAAACTGCATCTACCAAAGCCTTGAAAATCAGGCTCCGAGGTCCTCCGAGGACCGTCTCGGAGGATGATTACAATCCTTTGTGCAACACAACAGCCCCTGCTCGTGGGCACTCACAGAGCCTCTGGTGCAGGCGACTACCCGGGCTGCAGCGGGCTGCAGCTTAAAACTAATCTTGTCCGCGGCTCCCTGGCAAGAGGTCAGGAGGCGAGCCCTTCACAATATGATCTCCTGCAAGATCTGACGGCCCGAGAATATAACAAGTTGTAAAAGGGCCGGGGAAAGGGGAGGCCGAAGAGGGAAAGAAAGGAAAAGGATAAAGGCAAAATTAAATTTTCACAATTAAGTATATTCCTTTTTTCATTTAGTTAATTTCCAGCCGCTCACGTTTATTGCACATTAATTATGCATACAGCTTTTGTGTGACTTAAAAAGTGAAGAATGCGATCCTTATCCTTTTATGGAAGATCAGCTGCCACTGGAGGCCGCGGTGGCGGTGGCTGGCTGGAGGAGCCTCAGGTCAGAAGGGGCAGGCGCCCAGGGCCCCTCCGTGAGCAGCCAGCGACACCCCACTCTCCACACAGTGCTTCTAGATCCCCCACCTCCTCTTTCTTTTTTTTTTTTAATTCTGGGGATTGAACCCAGGGGTGTTCTACCCCTGAACTACATCCCCAGCCCTTTTTAAAATTTTTATTTTGAGACAGGGTCTCACTAAGTTACTGAGGCTGGCCTCGAACCTGCTATTCTCCTGTCTCAGTCACCCAAGTACTGGGATTACAGGCATGTGCCACCATGCCTGGCTCCACTTTTTTAAAAGCACTTTCTACAGCAGGGGTGGTAACCAGGGGGAGGGTTGGCTGGATGTATTTCTGAACCAAATCTGGTGGGAGGACCCCAAACTAACCCCTGACAAACCTCCTCAGCTTCTGTTAGGCGATTATCTATGCTCAAAAGTAGGAATGAGAAGAGGGGGCATATTTCCTTCCTCCAAGCCCTTCCACTGCACCCCAACACACCAAAGGAACTGAGAAGGTAGCAGCCCAGAGGCCGGGATGCTTCCCGGTCCCACCCCACCCCCATGCTGTGTGACGCCAGAACAGGGCCACAGTCTCTCTGTGCCCTCCTCTCAGAACCCACGTGGAAACTCCTCGGGACACCTGCAGGCCAGTGCCTCTCCTCTCAGGAGGGCTCCCTGAACCTCCCGTCCTGCCACCCCGACTCTGGTTTCCCAGTCTGAAGAGGGCCCCGGCACGCAAGCAGATGTTGGGGTTCATCCCCTGGCACATGTACCATGTAGAGTTGCCTGTATAACTAGCTGCTCAAACGTCAGCCAAGAGCCTAGAGCACAGGCCCCCGGCTCCACCCAGGCAGAGACAGACCCACCTGAATTCGACCAAGTGACTTGCTGAGCTCCCCACGTCCCTGAAGCCTGTCCTCCACAGCCCCACGATCAGGTGCCAGGCTACCTCCAGGGTACAGAGCACCCCCCTCAGCCACCCTATGTCTGGCCTGGGTTCTGAGCAGAACCCATGGGACCCTAGCCCAGCCTCGATGGCCCCCTGTGCACTGAGGGCGATGGGACCCGGGGCTGGAGCCCGACACAGGAGTTGAGAAGGGAAGCTAACTCATGTTCTGTCCCCCTGTCTGCTCTCACGGGATGGACCACAGCCCATCCCCGCGGCACAGGCGGAGAGACCCTCAGCGTAGACTCCTGTCCCGGCTCCCTCCGATCACCCTCCAGCCAGCCACCTAGACTGTCGTCAGCCCCAGGAACAAAGACTGCGGCAGAGCTGAGCGTCAGCCGCCAGGGGCTCCGCGAGCCGGGCCTGCAGCAAGTTATGGGCTCCTTCCACGGCCGCCGTCCTGAGCTTTGTAACCAGGGACCCCAGAACAGCCCTGCATGACAATGACCCCCCAACCGGAACGTGGAGTTGGGGAGCGTGGGCCCAGGCTGCCCCTTTCTTCATTTGTTTTGTTCTTAAAAATAAAAACTGCCCTCCCCATCGTCCTTCTGGGATAAACTGTAAAATCTCTCTCCCATTCTAGAATTCTCCTGGAACTCCCACCCCGTCCCGCGTGACTCTAGGATGAACTTTAAAATAAGATTGTCATCATAAAGAAATCAACCGTGCATAATAATAAACAACATGTTTAACATTTATTACCCTGCGTTCTGACAAACCAAAACGTGAAAACATGCCAGAATTCGGCTTTCATAAAACCATTTTTCATCAAGTTCTTTCCTTTGACAAAATGCCTCCGCTCGGTTCCTGGCTGGGGAGACGGCTTCAGACACAGCAGCGTTTCCAGAAACAAGGTCCAGAGGCTTAGACTCGGAGGATCCCTGAAGCATGTCGTTACACTGTCTCTGACAATATTTTGACTTTCTTAGTGAACAACCATGAGCAATCAGTGGTGAGGAACCATCCTTCTAAAACAGGAAACCCTACATACAACGTAGCCAGTCACCGGCATGAAAATTTCACTGTTTAAAAAATTGTGCTAAAATATACATAACAATATCTACCCTCTTGACTGGTTTGTTTTTGGTTTTTTCTTAGTACTGGAGGCCCCCAGCTCTATTTTTATTTTTTATTTTGAAACAGAATTTCGCTACGTTGCTGAGGGTCTTGCTAAATTGCTGAGGCTGGCCTTCAACCTGCAATCCTCCTGTCTCAGCCTCCCAAGCACTGGGATTCCAGGCGTGACCACCACACCCGGCTCCTCTTCACTGTTTTTAAGTGCAGCTCAGTGGCATTAAATACACTCACGTTGCTGTGCAACCGTCACCGCCACCAGCTCCAGAGCGGCTCTCATGGCAAAGCTGGAACTGTCCCCATAAATACGAACCCCCATTCCTTCTTCCGGCAGTCCCTGGCGACCGCCATTATACTCTCTGTGGGTTTGGCTTCTCTAAGTACCTCATAGAAGTGGAATCATATCATGTTTACATTTTCGTGACTGACTTTTGTGTGTGTGTGTGTGGTACCAGGGATTGAACCCAGGGGCATTCTACCACCAAGCTACACCCCCAGCCCTATTTTTTATTCTTTATTTTGAAACAGGGTCTCACTAAGTTGCAGAAGGCCTCACTAAGTAGCCGAGGCTGGCCATGAACCTGCAATCTTCCTGTCTCAGCCTCCCAAGTACTGGGATTACAAGCGTGCACCACCACGCCCAGCTGTGACTGGCTTCTTTCACTTAGCATAATGCCCTCTCTGCTCATCCATGTTATAGTCTGTGTCAAAATCTCCTCCCTTTTTAAAGCTGAATAATATTCCACTGTACCTAGACCCTACTTCTAACATCACACAGGGTGCCAACCCACGTTCCTACGTGGCAACACACCCAGAGCCACCCCAAGACATCCAGGTCCACGGTCACATAAGTGGATACATACAAAAATTATGCTCTCTGCCCCCATTTTTCACATATAGTCGTGAACACCCACAGACGGCTCTCCTAGGCCTGTAAGGTAGTCACACAAGGGCAAATAGAGTTGCACTCATGGGTCCACGTATGTTGTTCCGACGTGTATCCGTGCAGGCAGTACACCCCTCACGCCTGAGCACGTCAGAAGGGGGCGCGGGAGATTTTGCACACTCTTGGATATCAGCGCTAGAAGAGTTCCAGGACCCATCTCGTCCCTGGAGGTGGGGGGCATTTGGTACTTGAACCCCAACCTCATCTCACCCACCCCCTAGTCACAGTCTCTGCACACCCCACCCCAGCAAAGGTAAAGGAAGGGGTTTCCAGCTCCTGGGGACGGGCCACATCTCCTCATCCAAACTCCTCTTGGATGACCAAGGGGAAGCAGGGACTTGGGGGGCACCCCGATCAGCCCAGGTCTCACCAAGACTCAAACTTGGCTCCAGTCCTCACCAGCGCCCCCCTCCCTGGACAGGGCAGAGCCACAAGAATAGCCCTGCAGGCTGGGAGCAGGGAGGAGCCCCGGGGAGGGACTCTGTAGCCTAGGTGTGTTCCCTTCAGGCACAACTGAGCATCTACTGTATGCTGAAAATGTCCTTGTGGTGCTTTTGGACTTCATAACCAGTGTCATCCCAGCCTCCCCCCGCTGCTCCCAGGAGACCAAAACCAAGGGGCCTTGCAAATAAGGCTGCTCTGCAAGGACTCTCATTTTTTCTGAGATATGGGAACTCGTGTCCTGATGAATTCTCAAAATCCCTCCCTCAGCCGGGCGTGGTGGCGCACGCTTGTAATCCCAGTACTTTGGGAGGCGGAAACTGGAGGATCCGGGTTTGCGGCCAGCCTCAGCTCGCTCTCTCTCTCTCCCTGTCTCTCTCTCTCTCTCTCTCTTTCTCTCTCTACTTAGGCCCTCCACAACTTTGTGAGACCCGGTTTCAAAATAAAGTATAAAAAATAGGGCCGGGGGTGTAGCACGGAGGTAGAACACCCCTGCGTTCAATCCCCGGTACCGCAAAAAAAAAAAAAATCCCTCCCTCTCCAATTACTGTTAGTTTTCTTCGAATGGTCTGTGGTTAAGAGAATACCCCTACTCTTAGAAATGCACATGGAAGTATTTAGGGATTACGTCTGGAACTTACTTTCAAACTTACAGCAAAAAATACGTAGATAGACGTGTATACACAGACGGCTAGAGCGGGGACAGCAAAATGTTCACATGTGTGAAATCTAGGGGGTGGGCATGTGAGCATCCACTGAACTGCCCCCCAATCCACCAGGATATGTTCCAAGACCCCCAGTGGGTGACTGAAACTATGGATAATTTATATATCCTATATGTAAACTATATATACAAAAAACTATATACACACATTGTGTTTTTTCCTACACATACCTATGATGAAGTTTAGCTTATAAATTAGACAATAAGAGATTAACAACATATATATAATTTTGGTGCTGGGGATTGAACCCAGGGGTATTCTATCTCTGAGCTACACTCTCAGCCCTTTTTATTTTGAAACAGGGTCTCACTAAGTTGTGAAAGCCCTCACTAAATTGCTGAGGCTGGCCTCAAACCTGTGATCCTCCTGTCTCAACCTCCCAGGTACTGGGATTATAGGCGTATGCCACCGCACTCAGCTAACAACAATAATTTATAATAAAATAGAACAAGTACAACAATATATTGCAATAATAGTTATGTGAATGTGGTCTCGTGTGTGTGTGTGTGTGTGTGTGTGTGTGTGTGTGTGTCTGTGTGTGTGTGTGTGTGTGAGAGAGAGAGAGAAAGAGATTGAGGATTGAACCCAGGAGCACTTTACCTTTGAGCCACACCCTTAGCCCTTTTTAAATTTTTTTTTATTAATTTTTTTGTGGTACTGGGGACTGAACCCAGGGGTATTTTACCTCTGAGCTACACCCCTAGCCCTATTTTTTATTCTTTATTTTGAAACAGGGTCTCGCTAAGTTGTGGAGGGCCTCACTAAGTAGCTGAGGCTGGCCGCGAACCTGGATCCTCCGGTCTCAGCCTCCCAAGTACTGGGATTACAAGCATGCACCACCATGCCCAGCTTAAATTTTTTAGTTTGAAACAGAATTTTGCTAAATTGCTGAAGCTGGCCTTGAATCTGCAATCCTCCTGTGTCAGCCTCCAAAATACTGGGATTACAGGCATGTGCCACCAGGCCCAGCTTAGTCTCTTTCTCTTGAAAGAGTCAAAACAAATATATTTGCGGACCGAGGTTGACCACAGGTAACCGAAACCCAGAAACTGGAACCGCAGACAATGGGGAAGGGGGGTGTCTGTGTTTCTCTTTCAAGTGTTCTCCATGTTTGAATATTTTCATAAAAAGTTAGGGAGGAGCCGGGCATGGTGGTGCACGGTTGTAATCCCAGTTCTTGGGAAGCTGAGACAGGAGGATCGCAGGTTCGAGACCAGCCTCAGCAACTTAGTGAGGCCCTGTTTCCAAATAAGAAACAAAAATAGGGCTGGGGGAGTAGCTCGGAGGTAGAATGCCCCTGGATTTCATCCCAGTACCACACACACAAAAAAAGTTAGGGGGGATACATCACTGTCATTATACCCCCCTCTTTATCGCATCCTCTTGCTCTGTGCTCTCTAACCACAAAGTGACTCGGAAGTCCTGGGGACACACCAATGATGGGACGTGGAAAGAACATTCTGTCAGGCCCTGGAGGAGGAACACTCAGCGTCCCTGTCCCGAGGGACGCGCCTCGGACTCTGCCCAGGAGCTGCTGAGTGAGACCAGTAAGATGGGAGAATGAAGCCGGGCACGGTGGCACACACCCGTAATCCTAGGACTTGGGAGGCTGAGGCAGGAGGATCACCGGGTTGCAGACAGCCTCAGCAATATAGTGAGACTCTCAGCAACCTAGTGAGACCCTGTTTCAAAACAAAAAAAATCAAAAAGGGCTGGAGGTATAGCTTGGAGGTAGAATGCCCTGGGTTCTCTAGTACCACAAAAAATAAATAAGTAAAAATGAATAAATAAAAAGGGGCCGGGGTGTAGCTCAATGGTAGAACCGCTGTGGGTTCATTCCCCAGTAATACAAAGAAAAACAAGACGGGAGCATGTTCTCCCAGGGTGGCTCCCACACACTGGTCTCCAGGGACCCACAAGGACCACGGGAGAGCCGCCACCAGACACAAGACAAGATGCCCCTAGTGCTCTCCCTCATGTGTGGCCACACCCGGGGTGTCCCAAGCAGCTGCAAAGCAGGTGACGGATCAGAATCAGAACCCCACCCCACCAGCACCCAGGAACCGTGTGTGTGTGTGTGTGTGTGTGTGTGTGTGTGTGTGTGTGTGTAATGAATGGAAGCTTCCCCACAGCCTGCCGAGATAAGGGGTGCAGCCTAGATAAGGGGTGAGTGGCGGCAGCAGGAGCCTGGGACCTGTCTGCTGCCTGTCTCCCTAGGCAGCGGCAGCTCAGTGTGAGCAGGCGGCAGGCCCTCCTGGGCCACCCCTGTAATGTGGCACACGCCTGTCATCCCAGTACTTGGGAGGATGAAACGAGGAGGATCACAGGGTGGAGGCTGGCCTCAGCAACTGAGTGAGACCCTCAGCAACCTAGTAAAACCCTGTTTCAAAATAAAAAATAAAAAGCACTGTGGCGCAGCTCAGAGGTAGAATGTCTCTGGGGGGAGAAAGAAGGCAGCTGGGGGCAGAAGATGGGGCACAGGCCAGAGCCCAGGTATTCTGGAGCTGCCTTTCAAACCAGGACGTGTCCCGTGTGGATCCTGGGATGGACAGGGTAGCCTGGCTCCAGCCAGGAAGGAGGGCCTCCTCTGACAGGGAGGAGCCACCCGAGGGTGTTCATGTTGGTCATCAGAGATCAAAGGCAAGCCCCACTGGGCTGGGGGTCCTCCTGGGGTGGCTGCTGTAGGAGCCGTGCGCCTTCTGATCCCCCTGCCCCAGTGTAGCTGGCTCAGCATCCCCCCAGCTGCCCAGGCCAGCTGGGGCTCGGGGAGACCTGTGAAGACTGCATTCCACAGTCGGGGCAGACGAGGACAGGTGTCTGGAACCCCAAGAACTGGGACGTTGCTACCTGTATGGCCACGGCCTTGCAAAACCCCAGACATTAACAAAAAACAGGGATGGGACGGTGTATCTAGAAAGCTAGTGTGTCCAGGGGACCTGAGAGCCAGCTAGGCCCCACCCCCACGGGAAGGCCAGTGCTTGAGGGAGGGGCTGTGTGATAAGATCTGGTCCCCTCCTGCCTCTCCACGATATGCCACCTGACTCTGAGCCTCCGTCCCCTCTCGGCGACAGGCCACCTATGAAATGCCTGGCCCAGAGACTGGCGCAGTCAGCACACACCGACCAGCCAGCCGTGTTGTCATCCATGCTGCTGTCGTTGTAGTCCTGGGTGTACTATGACACCCAGCCCCGAGGCACCCGTGACTTGCCGAGATGAGGCTGGGGGGCCAGCAGACCCCGCGTGGCCGGCCAGGATGTCTGAATACAAAGTCCCGCGACCCCCCTTCCCACCTGCTGCCTAGGCCAGGTCCCCTCCAGGGTCTGCTGTCCCCCGCCCCCACACCTGGGTGTCCCAGGAGGTGGGATGGCCTGCGCTGCCCGAGGACAGCGCAGAGCCGGAGACTTTGTCCCCGCTCTCTTGCCATGAAAGAGCAAAACCACCGCAGGCTTCAAAAGGGAAAGAGGAAAACCCGGTAACTCGTCCCAGACGGTCTGTCCGCTTTATCAAAGCCGATTTCAGGGAGCGAAGTTCCCACCGGGAGAGGCCACAGCCTCATTAGGCAGCTCTGGAGGATGAAAAGGCCGGGCCGCGGCGACGCACATCCCGCCGACAATTAGGCCTTGTCCCTCCACCTTCAAAGCAAACCAAGGGCCTGTGGCCGCACCCGCGTGGCTCCCTCTTCTACCTCGCTCTTTGTCTTTCTGGCTCTTTCTCTTCCGGTCTTCCTCCATTGCACTGAGCCTTTAACCTCGCTGAGCACCAAACTCCTCCACAGAGTCCATTAACGATCTGTCTTCTCTGCCTGCGGGGTACCCACGGATGTCCCAGGCCACGTGAGACCTCCCCAGGAGCCCCATCCTCCTGTCCTGCGGCGAGGCCCTGAGAGCTGCCCCCCAGATTGACCAAAAGATGGGAAGGTGCAGCCTGGTTCCCACCGAGTCCTCCTGGCCGCTAATTCTCCCCATCGGGAGCGAGAATGCCAAGTATTCCCCCAGAGCGAAGGCCCGGCTCCGGTTTCCGGATGCCTCCCTTGGATGCGGCGGGGTCTGAGCCCAGCTGATTCCTCTCCAGACCCCGACCCACAGCCTCCCCCACCCCCAACCCTGTGGAATGTTTCTTACCCATGTCGGGAGCTATAAGCAAAGACAGTAACACATTCCTCCACACCCCGGGATGCTGCCGGGGTCTTAGTTTGAGAGGCATCCCACTGTCCCCAGACGCGGATTCATTTTGAGAATACCACCCAAATGGAGCCGAGCCCCAAGTACACTCGACACGGGCCTGCCGGGGCCTCCGCCAGCACCACGGCCCTGGCACCGTGGAAGTTTCCCGTAAGGCACAACACCCGGGGCGGGATGCGGATTCGTACACCGGGCAATTATTGGAGACGGCCAGCGTGTTGCTTTAAGGGAAAAGGCTGGTCCTGCATACTTGTTTTTGACATAACACCAGAGGAAGCGGGCGCAATATTTGTGAAATTAGAAACAGCCTTGGGTGCGTGCCCCTCGCTGATGGTACTCGGGTATTAATCCATTAAGGCAATCAAAGGAGCTTAAATAAAAGTCTGAAGTTCGCAATATACATGTCAATGAACAAGCGGTAAAACTTCCTGAAAAGGTGATTTCAAAGCCATATTGCCCACGCTTGGCAAATTGCATATTTAATTATTTTGTCAGTCCCTCCTTCTCCTCTAATCTTTGGGGAAAATGCCTTGGGCCATACGAAACCAGTTAGGATAATTAAGGTGCGACGGAATTAGGTGTCGGCTGATTTCTCAGAAAGATGCCATCCTCTGCGCTGGTATGATATGTGAGGGGCTCGGCCATGTCTGCCTCTCTAGAGAAAGATCAAAGGTCCCTTGCCCCTTTCAAGATGTTTGTAGAATTTGTTTCCCAATTATCCCACATTTGCGCACTGGGACATCCTAGTTAACTCTTCGACGGCACCTCTAGAATTGGGCCATAATTGACACGGAGCAGCACCTCCAGGCCCCAGACCCGGGCTGAGGTTCCCATCGGGGGTCTGCAATCAGAGCGGGAAGAAGAGGGATGGGAAATGGGGTGTAGGCTCAGGTTCGGGGTCCTTGAGGCTTCAGCCCCGCTCTGCGCTCGGTGACGCGGACTCCTGGGTAAACACCTCTGGTTGCGATTCTGGGGTCAATCGGGGCTGGGATGTTTCCTTTGCAAGATATGCCATCTTAAGAGCAGAGCTTGAGTGCCTTTGAAGATCATTCTGGAAAGGAAATATCTGGATACCTTATCTTCCCACATCGGAATATTTCTCCTACTCCAGGAAGATGTTGAAAAAATAATAAAAATAAAAGACATAGGAAGACATGTACCATATGATCTCGCTCGTATATGGACTCTAAAAAAAAAATTGATCTCACAGAAATTGAGAATAGAGTGGTGTTTACCAGAGGCTGGGGACAGTGGCAGGGGATGACAGGGAAAGGTTACCAATGGGTACTAAGCTACAGTTAGATAGGAACAAGAAGCTCGGGGCACTATTGCACTATAGGTAACAATTTTGTGCAGCACATTGCACAAAGCTAGAAGAAAGTATTTTCAAAGTTTTTGTCACAAAGAAATAATAGCCGGGCGTGGTAGTGCATGACTGTAATTCCAGTACTCGGGAGGCTGAGACATGAGGATTGCAGGTTTGAGGACAGCCTCAGCAACTCAGCAAGACCCTCAGCAACTTAGCAAGACTCTGTTGGAAAATAAAAAATAAAATAGGGCTGGGGGTATGGCTCAGAGGTGGAATGTCCCTGGTTCAATCCCTAGTACCAAATAAATAAATTTTAAAAATAAAAAATGTAAAAAGAAATAATACATTTAACCTAACTTATACATTACATGATATATATGTATATCAAATAAATATTACACAGCACCCTATTAATATGTACAACTTTTACATTTTTTTCTATCATTGAAATAATTTTTTAAAACCACCAAGTATTTGTTAGAAGTGAGAGAAAGTAGTCAAGATTTGAAGTTTTAGCAAAAGCATTTTTTTAAACAAAAGGTTCTTAGAACAGCACACCAAAGTAGAAATTCAAACATTAAAATATTTTCCAAAAAAACTAATATAAATATATTTTTCTAGTGTGCTTTTTTTTTTTTTACTTTTCATGTTTCTCTTTTTGGCATCCAGTTGATATTTCTCGACTCTGCAAATGTTTTTCCTGATTGCCGAGTTCAATTTGTCTTTAACATCTTTGTCTTTGCTAAAGAAAGAAAGAAAGAAGAAAGAAAGAAAGAAAGAAAGAAAGAAAGAAAGAAAGAAAGAAAGAAAGAACAAGAAAAAATAAAGCCTTTCTGAACCTCTTCTTATGCAAATGCAATAGCCCTTTTGGAAATAATTTTTTTTAAAGCCCTCAACAATTTGAAAACTGAAACATCATGGATCCCAGGAACCCTGCTCCCAGGGCCACTTCGGGAACTTTCTCAGGCACTTTTGACTTTTTCTTTCCTTCCAATTTTAACCCTTGAAAATCCACCTGTGTCCTAGCAAGCTGTAAATTGAGGAGAGAAGATCCCAGACGCATCGGAAGGAAAAGTCTCCCTTTCACCCGAAGGCCGTTTTCCTGCTCCTTCCAAAGAAAGCTGAGATCAGAGGCGGCCACGGGCCCTGCCACCCTCTGCAAACAGCAAACCCAAAACTTATTTCCCTGAGAAGTAATTCCCTTTGTGAGGGACACCCCTCCAAAAATAACTATCCAAAGAACATCATCACAAGGAAATGTCTTTTCTGCTCTTTGCAGCAGCGAAAGGATGCCTACAACCTCTTAGTGTCTCTCCACAAGCTGAGAGCAAGCGTCTCTGCCATCTCCTGCTGCCAGAGCAGAGGTCTGGAAGATTCCCTGGGTGAGGAGATGGGCCGCCCCCGCTGGGGAAGGGGCCCTGGGTAGGATTGCAAATTCAGCAAGTAAAAATAAGGACACCCCATTAAATATTAATTTCCGATAAATAAGAAGACTTTTTTGTTAGTATAAGTATGTCCCAAAGATTGCATGGGACATACTTACACTAAAAAAATTTTTGTTGCTTTTCTGAAATTCCCATTTCATGATATGTCCTATATTTTACCTGGCAGCCCTAGCCTTGAGTTCCAAATGGGGTCAGGAAGCTGACCAAGAACATCCCCATTTCTTTTCTTTCCCCCTTTCTTTTTTTTTATATAATTTAGAAACAAAATTAAGTCCATCAAGAAAATAGTCCTTCATGTTTGGCTGGGAACCATGACTGGCCGGCCATCTCCTTGCTGTGAGAGGGACCTATCCCATCCTCTCTTTGCCATCCTCTCTTTTCCTAACCCTACGCCTGGGGGTCGGGGTGAGGTCTGAGACCCGCAGGGAGGAAGGGAGGGAGCCGACTGGCTCTGCACGTCCTTCCAGGTAGCGCTCACACCTCGTCACCAGCCTGTAAGTCAGAGACCCCTTCGCTGCCTACGACAGAGAAGCTCGGGCTCTCAGGAGGAAGCCCCAGGCCCCCAGCAGGCAGTCAGGGCATGTGCTTAGTCGGCCGGCCCAACACAGACACCTAGAGATGTTTTAAAGCATCAGACTATTCCCGGTGGAGAGGACAGGGACTCTGCAACCTCCCTGGTCCTGTGTGACGCAGGACCGTTGATTTTGATGGCCTCTGGGGGTGGGGGCACATGACATCTCAGGAGCTGTGTTGGCTGAAGGTCTTGACCTGACTTACGGGCCTGACTGTCACCGGCCAGCTGAGCCCAGCTCTGAGACTTGGGGTTTCCTGCACTTCTCGTGGCCGCACTGAACTTGGGGAAATGGCCTCAGAGCCTCCTATCTGTGGTGGGAGACGTCAGACCACCGGTCCTGCCCTGCCACCGGCCTGGCCTCTGGTCCACACTGCAGGGGGCTGGGCATGGGGTGGGTGCTGGATTCGCTTTGTGCCCTAAGAGCAGGAGGGCACAGTTTCTCAAGGCTAACTCTACGGAGCGACCCCCTTCCTGCCACACAGCAATGGCATCCCTGGATCCGGTGCCAGGCTTTCCCTCCTGGTCCCAGGTCCCCGTCAGCCCCCAAGACCCATTTAGGAGCTGACCTGCGTTTCTTACAGCTCCTTTGAGGGTGGCTCCCCCACTCTTTCAGCCCCAAGCACTCTTTCAGCCAGTTCTTTCTCCTATCCCCCCTGACTCCCTCCTGCTGTAGGACAAGCCCTTTGGTCCCGCTGGGCCTCCAGGGAGACAGAGAACAGCTGGCCAGCATCTGGTGCTCTCCATTAGCCAGGGCCCCTGCCCCCTGGGCCTTCCGCTCCCGGGGCGAAATAACCCTGCTTCCTCTAACCTTTGGGCCGGCCCCACGCTCCAGGCCTTTCATCATGCCCTCGTGCCTGCAAAGGCGCTCCAGGCTCCCTGGCCCTCCCGTGGCTCCGCCGGGCCAGGCCAGGCTGACCAGCGGGGTGGGGGCGGGCGGTGAGTGACCCTCTCCCTCCAGGCCCAGGGAGGTGGGGGAGGAGCAGCTGTGTCTGAGGAAGGAGATGGACGGCAGGGCAGTGCCAGGCCCCCCACTGCCAGGTGAGCCTCGCCTGCGACACGGGCACTCTCGGAAGATGCCAGGGGGGATTCAGGTGGAGCCCGCTGTTCTGGTCTGGGCCATCTTCAACTTCTTGTCCCTCATTGGTGACCCTGGGGAAATGACCTTGCTCTGAGACCTCAGCTTCCTCCCCTGTGAGGTGTAGTGAGGAAGATTCCAGAGACACAGCCCTAAGGAGCTGGCCTGCATGGCCACCGAGTCTGCGGGACAGCAGGACTCGCCTTGTCACGGTGGCCTGCACGGTGACCATCTCCGTGTATCATCGCCTCTCAGTGATGCCAGCCTGTCTGCGCTTGGCTCCACCCCGGATCCCTGGATTCTGGGCCTGCTGGGTTCCACTGCAAATGAAGCCCAGTTAGCTCTTGCTCCTCAGTGTTCCCAGAATCCATTTGGGGATCTCCTCTTTCTGGAAACTTCCATGGCCCCAGCGTGGTGTCTCTGCCGGCAACAGGAGGGCTAAACCCAGAGGGCCTCTCCTTTCTCTCTTTAGCTCGGTGGCTTCCCCGAGTTGGGGGTGTGTGTGCCCCAAGCCTCCACAGGCACCTGGCTGACAAGGCCTAGCTGACAAACCCAGCATTTACAGATTTGAACAAGAAAAAAAACAGGCTTTCAGGAGCTCCGGCTACCATCCAGGCCTCAGGGCCTGTCCCTCAGAGACCTACATCATGGAGGTGTTCCAGAAATGCCCAGCTAGCGTCCAGAGATGCAGAAGCTTCTTTGGGTATAGATTTGATCACGCTTCCCCACCCTCGGTTCTCAAAGCCACCTCGTCCTGGAAGGGGCTGGGAAGGCCATATTGTCAGTCCCCTGCTCCTGACCCAAGCAGTCCCTGTGTCCCCCCACCAACCTCTGGGATGCCCCAGGAGCCTGGGGCTGGGTCTCCAGGTCACATCGGGGTTAGGAAAGAGCCCTGACCACATCCACAGCCCCCTGCCAAATATCACAACTGCAGACGGACACCCAGCACGGATCTCGTGACTCGTTTGATGATCAAAACTTGGACTGAATCCCGGAGAGTAGAGAGATATTTATTAAATGCAAACTTCTAATTACTCCTTTAGTAATCTTTTCTTCTTTTTTTTTTCCTAGCGACTGAGCTCCAACGTATTTCTCTAGCAATTATTTTTAACATTCGGAAAATTGCCCTTAAGATATGCAAAACACATTTTTCATGAATCGCACTTAAGAGAGAGGCCAGCTCCCTTTTCCCCTCCGTCTCAGTTATTAAGAAAACGGGAAGTTCAATTTGTCGATAATCACATTTCCGCAGCAGAGCGTCATGGGAGGGCCTCAAAGCAAGCCAGGGAAGGAAACCTTGAAAGACCAAAGAGGACATCTTCGACGTCTTGGCGTGTCGGCCATTCCTGCCGAGATCTGGAGTAGAATTTCCTGGCATCGAGTGGCAGCAGATCCCCAGCTCCCCCAGGCTCTGGAAGCGGGGCGAGGAGGTTAGAGATGTTGAGAACTTACCTGTCAGCATCCCCAGGGGCAGGTTGGGGGCAGGTCGGGCTCAGGAGCCGCCCGTGCCAGGGCTGGGCCTCAGAAGGCAGAGGTGCGGCGTGTGGAGGCCCTTTGTGGACAGGTGCACGGACCCATGGCTCTCCGAGGCGCTACCTGTGGTTTACTGGCCGTTTATTAGAAGCCCACGCAATATCATGAAGCACCTGCAGGCAATAAAACCCCTTACATGTGTGAGGCCTTGAGGAAATTAACGGCTCCTCCCTGGGGATGCATATTTTGCGAAGATGTTTATTACAGATGAAGTGCTCCCGGGGTGGAACATTAACAAGTTGTAGAGTGATAAAAGGATTTTTATCCTTTCTCAGTGACAGAAGTAGGAAGAGGGCTTTAACGGAATCTATAAAAGGTCCACTTCCTAATGAATTTTCTTAACTCTTTATTAATAGGGTTGGCTGAGTGGAGCCGGGCCGCGGCGTGCTGGACCCTTGGACAAGGGGGATGGGTGGACTCGGGGGAGGGCGGACACCAGGCCTAGATCCTGGATGGAGGTCTGAATGCAAATCCCAGGCAGGGATCCGAAGGACACATGCAGGGGCGCCGCCCCAGAACATTCCTTTGAGGCCCTTCAGGTTCTGGGCAAGTCCAGCCAGGCAGGTTCCAAGCCCCTCTTTTTAACCCCCTGCTCCCCACTCCGGCCTGCAGGCCATTACTGAGATGAAAGCCCAGGGAATACCTTTGGGCCAGGACTGTGGAATCTAATTGAATTATATGAACGCAGTTAAACGTCTGCTTCAGAGAGGCAGGGCTGCCTTCCAAGGCTGGCTGCTCCCGGAGCTAATGGGCTATTTGAACAATAGAGGCTGCGGGCCGAACACAGGTGGGCTGTGTTAATAACTTTATTTAGGCCCACTTTTTTTTTCCCCTTTGAGGCGCACAAGCCTTCCATTAATGCATTCATTAGAGTTTATGGCTGGGCTCTGGTTTTCTCCTAATGACACTGTCCAGACCCGGCTCCCCAGCTAATTGAGGCCAGCTGCCCAGCCGCCCCCCCCCCCCAGCCTCAGGACCCAGTGTCACCAGGCTTAGCTGCTGGGGCTGGGCAAGGGCAGAGCGGGAGGGAGTCCTGCTGCCCTCCCCAGTAGGTGCAGGAGGGGAGGGGTCGGGGAGCCTGTGTCTCTGGACACCCCAGCCCCGCCCAGGCTTCCCTGGACGTCACCACCACTCTTGTCCCTCCTGGATTTCGTCCCCACTGCAGTGACATTCACCATCACACTCTGCTCAACAGCCTGCCGTGGCTCCCCAGCACCCTCAGAAGAAAGTACAACCTCTGACTTGGCATTCGGCATGCTTCTACCTGGCTCCAGCCCCATGGCCCACTCTCATCTCAGGCATCCCGGGTTCCAGATGCATCCCTGCCTCCCTCCTCTGCCTCTTGAGGACCATCAGCCAGGAATGTGTCGCTCTAACCCCCTGGATCCACCTGCCCCTGCCAGGCCTGGCTCAAATACAGCCCCCCATGGAGCCTGGCTGGCCTCCTGACTCAGAGTCCTGGGACTGTGTGTCTGTCTCACCACTGTCTGTCTCCTTCCACTCGATCGTGGACATTATTATCCACTGACCATGGACCATGATTGTTATTCAAGTGACAATAACACCCAGCTGCTCTGGTCCCCCTGATCAAGCCTTGACCACGTGCCAATTGCTTTGTGAGCATTCAATCTCCACTCAGTCTCCACTGATGTCCTGGGAGGTACATTTTTTTTGTCTCCATTTCACAGATGAGGAAACTGAGGCCCCAGAACAAGACTTACTTGCTCAAGAATACCCAGTTGAAACCGGGCATGGTGGCAGACGCCTATAACCCCAGTAATTGGGAGGCTGAGGCACTGAGGATCGTAAGATGCTCAGCATCTTAGCAAGACCCTCAGCAACTTAGATCCTGTTTCAAAATAAAAGATAAAATAGGATGGAGGGTGTAGTTCAAAGGTAGAATGCCCCTTGGTTCAATCCCCAGTACCACCAAAAAAAAAAAGAATACCCAGTTGAACCATTGACTATCTGGGGGACCTCACTCCATCTCCCTGATAACAGCATCTACATCTCGGGACTGTCACGGTGGTGGGCTGGAATTGATTCAGACTGGTTTGCAAGCCCTTCTTGTTAAATGTTCAGGAATTGCTAGGGATGTAGCTTAGTGGGAGAGAGCTTGCTTAGCATGCATGAGGCTCAGATTCAATCCTCAGCACTGCAAAAAGGAAAAAGAAAAAAATCAGAAATTAATTCTGAGAACTGGTTGTTCAATACAGGCATTGTTAAAAATTTAAATGATAGCCGGGCATGATGCTGCATGCCTGTAATCCTAGCAACTCGGGAAACTGAAGCAAGAGGACCATGGATCTATGGCCAGCCTGAGCAACTTAGCAAGACCTTGTCTCAAAATTTAAAAAGTGGCTGGGGATATAGCTTAGTGATAGAGCACCCCTAAGCTTGATCCCCAGTACCACAAACATTTTTTTTAAATTATAGGAACAAGCCGGGTGTGGTGGCGCACGCTTGTAATCCCAGTACTTGGGAGGCTGAGACAGGAGGATCGCAGGTTCACAGCCAGCTTCAGCTACTTAGTGAGGGCTGGGGGTGTAGCTCGGAGGTAGAATGTCCCTGGGTTCAATCCCCACTACCACAAAAAAAATTATAGGAACATGCAATTAAATAAGTGATATTCAAATAAAAATAATAGCTATTCCAAACTCAGAGATTCCTGTAGATGCACTCCATTTCACTATCATCTAAGCTCCTGAACCTGGGAGATAGAATGTCCCCGGGTTCAATCCCCGGTACCACAAAAAATAAATAAAATAAAATAAAAACTGCACGTATGAATGTAGCACTTTGAATCTCACTATGATGTATAATTACAATGCACCTATAAAAATATAAAAAAGAAAAAGAAATATAAAATATGAGTTCAAATTAAAAATAAATAAAAATAAAATAAAAAGCCAGCGTGGTGGCCCACTCTTGTAATCTTAGTACTTGGGAGGCTGCGACAAGGAGGATCGCAGGTTTGTGGCCAGCCTCAGTAAGTTAGTGAGACTCTGTTTCAAAAATGAAAAATAAAATAGGGCTGGGGGTGTAGCTCAGAGGTAGAATCTCCCTGGGTTCAATCCCCAGTACCACAAAATAATAATAATAATATTTTTAAAATGACCCTAAAATCGCACCTGGCCCTGTAGGTTGTATGAGTTCTCTCAAAGAATAGATAATATACATGTAATGTATGCTTTTCCAAAGAATCGGAAAAGATGAGAAGTTTCACTTATAATTTTAGGAGTCTAGTACAAATCTAATCCCATAACCCAATAAAAACAGCTTCATAAATTCTATAGACTAATCTCATCTGTAAATAAACATTGATGGAAAATACAAAATCAAATGCTATTGAAGAGAATGGAGAAGAACATTAAAAGTATAATACCGTGTGATTAAATAGCATGTCAGGAATGCAGGTCCAGATGAGGAAAGTCTACTTATATAATCCATTGCACTTACTGCCCACTCTCAATTTAAACATCACACAGACTGTCCTTCAGAGCGAAACACTGGCTGCAAGCAGACGAACCAGACCAGGTTGCTGGTGTGGATGCTGTGGTGGCGGCCAGGCTACCATGTTGCCCTGGCAAAGCTGACCCAGCTCCCCTCCTCCTCTCGTCTTCACAGCCAATCACGCATTCACATGTATGTGTGGATGCATCACTATGAATCTCACTATGATGTATGTGATCACCCAGGAGTTGAAGGTGATGCTCAGCGTTGCTAAACCACACCTGAGCTTACGCGCGATTCCCATACCACAGACTGTGACCCACCTGCTCAAAGAGTTGTGAAATGCCAGTGACCCGATTGAATGTGTAAATATTGGAAAACAACTCTGTATCACTATCGATGAAGTATGGCTCCAAAGATAAAAACAGAAATGTGGCCGGGCGTGGTGGTGCACGCTTGTAATCCCAGTACTTTGGGAGGTGGAGACCGGAGGATCCGGGTTCGCGGCCAGCCTCAGCTCTCTCTCTCTCTCTCTCTCTCTCTCTCTACTTAGTAAGGCCGTCCGCAACTTCATGAGACCCGGTTTCAAAATAAAGTATAAAAAAATAGGGCCGGGGGTGTAGCGCGGAGGTAGAACGCCCCTGGGTTCAATCCCCGGTACTGCAAAAAAAAAAAAACAGAAATGTTTTCATTGCTATGGTTAAATTATTTTTGAAATTATAAAATAATATTTATATATTCCATACATAAAAATATCAAGGTATTCCAAATGAGCAAAATATAAAAGACGAACTCTAAATTGGGGGAGGAGGGATATTTGCTAGATGTAGGACAGACAGTAGTCACTATATTTACCTATCGATATCGCTTACAAATCTAAAAGCACAAATGTGAAAGGCAGTTCATGAAAGAAATAAAAGTAGTCCACATGGGTAAGAAAAGACACCCAGCTTCATAAACAAAAAAAGTGTATTCTTTACCATTTTCACAGTAATAATCTAAAACACTTGACAACGTAACTTAGAGGAAGGAAGGTTTATTAGCTCATGGTTTTCCTTGGAGATATTGGGGTTCAGTCCATGTGAGGCCGGGGACCGTGGATTTCAGGGCGGTGGCAGTGGGAAGCAGAGACAGGGAGAGTACCCAGGCTGTGCGCCTCACATCATGGAGGCCAGAAGCAAGAGAGAGAGAGTGAGGGAGGAGGGACCATATATAATCCCCAAAGCCACAACCCCAGGGACCCACCTTCTACAGCCACACCCTACCGGCTCAGGCCACCACCCAGATAAATCCATTACAATGGGTTTATCCACTGCTGAGATTAGAACTCTCATGACTCAACTATATCAACCCTGAATATTAATAAATGAGCTCTTTCGGGGACTTTCTATATCTATAACAAAAGGCATATTAACACAACATCAACATAGCATGTTTTGATTATCAGCTTGGTCAAAATTCAAAAGGATAAGCCAGGCACAGTGGCACTCACCTGTAATTCTACCTATTCTGGAGGCTGAGGCAGGAGTATCACAAATTTGAGGCCAGCCTAGGCAACTTAGAGAGACCCTGTCTCAAAATAAAAAAAATTAAAAGGGCTGGGGATGTAGCTCAGTGGTAAAAGGTTTGCCTGGTATGTGCTACAAAGTAAAATAAAAAACAAAAAAGATAACACCCAGTGCTGGTGAGGATGCAGAAAAAAGTGGCGCTCTCATACCCTGTAGGCAGGAAAGCAAACTGATGCAGCCTTCTCCAGAAAACAACGTCCATGAACAGCCTTTAAACTCTGTGGGCCCTTTGGCTGGCATTTCCATTTCTAGAAATTTGTCATAAAAAAAAATAGATATGAGCCGGACGTGGTGGCACATGCTTGTAATCCCAGTATTTGGGAGGCTGAGACAGGAGGATTACATGTTCGCGGCCAGCCTCAACTACTTAGTGAGGCCCTCCACAACTTAGTGACACCCTGTTTCAAAATAAAGAATAAAAAATAGGGTTGGGGGTATAGCTCAGAGGTAGAATGCCCCTACGTTCAAGCCCCAGTACCACAAAAAAAAAAAATAGATATGAGCCCAGCTTGGTGGTACACACCTGTAATCCCAGTATTGAGACAGGGAGGCTGAAACAGGAAGATCAGGGGTTCAAGGCCAGCCTAAGCAACTTAGTGAGAACCTCAGCAACTTAGTGGGACCTCATTTCAAAATAAAAAATTAAAAGGACTGAGGATGTAGCTCAGAGGTAGAATGCCCCTGGGTTCAATCCCCAATACCAAGAAAGAAGGAAAAGAAAGGAAAGGAAAGGTAAGAAAAGGAAAGGAAAGGAAAAAGGAAGGAAGGAAGGAAGGAAGGAAGGAAGGAAGGAAGGAAGGAAGGAAGGAGAGAAGGGAGTGAGAGAAAGAGAGAGAGAAAGCAAGAAAGAAAGAGGAAGGGAATGGAAAGGAAGAGAGGAAAAGAGAAGCGAAAAGGAAAGGAAAAAGAAAAGCAATAGACACAAAGCCAGGTGTGGTGGCATGTCCTGTAATCCTAGTACTTGGGAGGTGGAGACAGGAGGATCACAGGCTCAAGGTCAGCCTCAGCAACTTAACAAGACCCTATCTCAAAATTTAAAAAAAATACAATAGGGCTGGGTGTAGCTTAGTGGTGGAACCCTCCTGGGTTCAATCCCCAGTACCACAAAAAAAAAAAGAAATAGACATGATACATGCACAAGAGTAGTCCATGAAGCACTGTTTATAAATTAGTGAGGACTTCGATACAAGCTAAAAGATTAAGGAAATAGTTAAATTGTTGTACATCCATCCTAAACAGCATTAAAAAGAAATAGGGAGATCTGTGGATGCTGAATTAGAATGATCTCTAGACTATAGTTGGATAAGAAAACCAAATCCCAAGCAGTATGTGTAGAGTTTATAGTGATGAAATATAGATACATACTTATATTCATTAAAGTTCTGAAAGCCTGCCCCCCAAAATGTTAACAGAGGATGGTGGAAGGACATCAAATTTAATTCTTATTAATTTTTCATCTTATGCTTTTATTGTTTTTATTTTAAAACATTAAAATTAAAAAGTTACACTAAATATGTGCCATAAAAATAATCAGGTAACTGGTACAAATAATATACCATCTTTGGGGAAAGAGAGAGAGAAAGAGAAAGAATCTGTGTGTGTGTGTGTGTTGTCTATACCTGACTTACCCATTGCTTCATCCCTTTCTTGTATACAAAACTGAGGCTTAATAAATATTTGTTGAGTAAGTTCAAATACAGAGTCCTGGAATATATACATTAATATCTTCAGTGGTGCTAGATTCTAAGTGATAGGACTATGCATGCTTTTTATTTTCTTTTTTCTTTTTTGTGGAACTGGGGATTGAACCCAGGGGCATTCTACCTCCAAGCTACACCCCCGGCCCTATTTTTTATACTTTATTTTGAAACCAGGTCTCACGAAGTTGTGGAGGGCCTCACTAAGTAGCTGAGGCTGGCCGCGAACCCGGATCCTCTGGTCTCCGCCTCCCAAGTACTGGGATTACAAGCGTGCGCCACCATGCCCAGCTTTTTATTTTCTTCTATGTCATTTCCCCCTTAAGTTTCTCTAGTAGATATTCTGTATATTACTTTAATAACATCTTCAATTTGTGTGTGTGTGTGTGTGTGTGTGTGTGTGGTGCTGGAGATTGAACCCAGGGGCATTCTACCTCCAAGCTACACCCCCAGCCCTATTTTTTATTCTTTATTTTGGAACAGGGTCTTACTAAGTTGCAGGGGGCCTCACTAAGGAGGTGACGCTGGCTGTGAACCTGCGACCCTTCTATCTCAGCCTCCCAAGTACTGGGATTACAGGCATGCGCCACCATGCCTGGCAAATTTTTCAATTTAAAAAACAAAAACTAGTCGTTTCTTTACAACATGGATGACTAATGAACTGGCCAACAGACAAAGCAGCTGAGGGCCTGGTGGCATGGTAGAAGGTGGTCTGGAGGGGAGAGTCAGCCCAAGACGCATCCCCAGTCACACCCCTTCCCTAGTGTCCTTCCCAATCGTCCTCATTTCCACCCTGAACAAGTATCAGATCCACCCAGAAGCTAATTCAAAGTGCCCGTTGCGCGGTCCAGCCCCAGCCTGCTGGCTTCCTGAAGGTGGCCCAGGATGCTGTGGTGAGAAGACCCAAAGTCACATTCCCCCATCTCCCTTGACCCCCTTCCCTCTATCCCACTGAATGTCTCATTCCTCCTGGAACAGGCCAGCCCCCTCCCACCTTCGCAGCTTACACACGGCTCCCCAGTCTGAGATGCCCTCTCACCTCCTGACACACTCCTCCCGTGCCCCCCCCCCGGGTGTGCACTCAGAGCCCCCTCCACTAACGAGTCAGTCTGGGGACAGCCTGCAGCTGCCCCGCATACAGACTCCTCTCCTGACACAATCCCCAGCAGCTCACCTGCACCCTGCAAGTGCTGCTGTGGGCTATGCCTCCCTTCTGGCGACATGATGCTGCAGAGAATGCTCTAGAACCATCCCCTTCATACAGACATGGCTATGGACACCCAGGGAAGCTGGTGCAGCCCTGACCATCCTCGCACCTGCGACTGCTGCCTCAAAAAGGATTCTTAGCATGGGTGTGAGAGCACCAAGCACCCCTTAGAGAAATGCAGACAAGTGCGGGCAGAGGCCTCCTGATTGGCACAGAACCACAAATCACTCAGGAACCCCCATCTTGAAATCTGGGGAGGAGGGGGCCTGGCTTGGTCCTAGCCCTCCTCCCTTGCCCCTCACCTGTCCCCACCCACACCCCAAGCTCCTCCAGGTTGGCTGAGCAACTGACACCCCTACATTAGGGTCTCATGACCTCCCTTGCCCCTATCATCCTCCCAGAGGGCTCCTCTCTGCCCCTCGCCCCCAGCAGGGGAGGGCTGAGCCCTGGGTGACCTGGTGACAGGAGCCCAGAGGAAAGGGAGAGGTATGTCCCTTGGGGAGAGGTGGAGGAAGGAGCCCAGGGTCCGCATGGGCGCACTTGCCTGCCACAGCATTCTGGGGCGTGGGGTCATGTTACTTTATCTTTACCAAATGCCCCACCCCATGCCAGAGGCTGGGGGTGGTGTGGCGATGGCATGGGGCTCCCGGGTGGTGCTGTTCCAGCGCTGGGGCTCCTGGGCTCCAGCTCCACTGCCCGCCGTCCCTCTGGTTTGAGTCTCAGCAAATCCGATGACCCCAGGCCCAGAACGCAGGAGAGATGGAGGTGGTGGTCCTGGGCTACAGTGAGCACGGGCATGGAATGGTCCAGGGAGCATCACTGCTGCGCCCCAGACATGCTGTTACATGGGCTCAGCTTCAGCCGGGCGTGGTGGCCCACACCTGTAATCCCAGTACTTGGGAGGCTGAGATAGGATTGCAGGTTCGAGGACAGCCTCGGCAACTTAGCAAGGCTCTCAGCAACTTAGCGAGACCCTGTTTCCAAATAAAAAATAAAATAGGGCTGGGGGTGTAGCTCACAGGTAGAACACCCCTGGGTTCCATCCCCAGTACCAAAAAGAAAAAGAAAAAAGAAAAACATTGGCATAGCTGCCCCTGGGGAGGGTCTTGGGCATCCGATCTCCCCGAGACCCCAGTGCTCAGCTCCGAGTACAAGGGAATGAAAGGTTGAGTGGGAGGACGAACCAATGCATCAAGTCAGGGTGAGAGCAGAGGGCTTGGGGTCCTCGGCAGGGGGCGCTCTTGATTCTGGTTTTTTTTTTGTGGTGATGGGGATTGAACCCAGGGGCATTCTACCTCCTGTGCCCTGCTCAAGCCCCTTCCCTCGCCTGAGCCCCTGCTCAGGTCTCTGGCCCTTCACTCCCTCGCTGCCCCACCCCTCACCCGCGCTGTCCCCACTCCCCTCCCCCACCCCGGCCCCACGGCCTCCCCACTCCAGGGGGCGCAGGGGTCCCGTCTGGGCTTCTCCTAGCTTCTCCCCAGCTTTCTGTGAAGCTGTCCTTTCCCTCGGCCTCCCTGCCTCCCTCCCTCTGCACCACTCCGATGGGCACAGGCAATGTCCACCCTGCTCCCTGCCACATCCTGGGGGCGAGAACAGTGGCTGCCCTGATGAATAGTGAGTGAGTGAATGAGTGAGTGGGTGAATGAATGAATGAGTGGAGAGAAGGAAAGGGGGAGAGGGGCTGAGAGAGGGCCCAGAGGACGGGGAGGTTGGCGGTGGAGGGTGCGGACCGTGGTGCCCTGCAGCACGGGTTCTAGACCCGCCTTTGCCTCTTGAACCTTCCAGAACCCGCCCCCCCCAGGCACTTGTGGGGTGAACAAGCCTGCGGTGCAGAAATCGGAGGATGGAAGCACGGCCGTCCCTGCTTTTTATTTGAGGAAGCCCAGGCCAGAGAGCTGAGATGGCTTGCCCGTGGGGGGCCAGGGCCATGGGGGACCGGGGTAAGTGGGATGAGAACTGAGCCCCAGCACCACACGGCAGGATCCCAGCCTGGTGGCAGCGTTGAACTCAGTCCCCAGCATCGCCCGAGTCAGGAGGGACGCTGAGGACGGTGAGGACGAGGGCCTGGGCTGGAGGAGCCCCGTGTGCAGGATGGCTGCCTGGGAGCCCAGTCCCAGCGCGGCCTTGCTCCTCTACTTTCAGTCAGTCATTCAGTTAACAGCATCCGATGAGCTCCGCTCTCTGCCAGGCTCTTGCTCTTGGGGGGGGGGGCTTAGACAGAGGGGAGCGACACCTGGAGCTGGGACACAGGACAACAGGTGGGAATCCATCAAAGGAGAGGCTGGGCAGGGGGAACTGCACAAGCAAAGGCTGGGAGGTGGGGGCAGGCGAGGACACAGGTGCCTGGCCCCAGCCTTCCCCTCTGGACTCAGACGGGAGCCCTGCTCCCTCCACGACACTGAGATGCAGGTACCCCGTCCGCAGCATGAGTGCCGGGGCCAGCAGGAGGCAGGAGCCGGGCGGCTGGCTGGGAGAAGGGCCGATGCCAGGCAGAGGGCTCACCGGTGCACAAAGAGGCCCGCCGTGCACCCCCCGGAGCGGGCCCCGAGCGGGCGGGGTCACTGCAGAGATGGGGCCGCAGCTGCCTGCCTGGCCGCCGCCCTCCCTTGCCGCATGATGGGCAGGGCTGATAGCGGCGGGTGCTGGGCCAGCGCGAGGCTCACTGCCCCCCCAAGTTCTTTATCAGCAGGATGCGTGGTTGCCAGGGAGCTGGCTTCGGGCCCCGCTCTAGCCGTTGCCAGGAGGATTATCAGAAAGATTTGAGTCTTTTTAATTAAATCGGAGCCAAATGCAATTCTGCACCGGCTCGGAGAAGCCCATTCAGTATCCTGTCGCCGCCTCCGATGGCTTTGTCCCAAAGGCCCTGCTATCGGGGCCGCTATCTGGCCACAAGGCGGTCACCTCCTTGCCCAGCGTGACCCCGGTGGGCACCTGGGAGTCAACACGTGGGAGGTCCCCTTCCGGCCTGCTGGGTGCTGGCCCTGATGGCCTCCAGGGAAACTGCCCTGAGCCAGGCTAGAAAGCCAGGCAGCTGTGACCCTCCGCTCAGCCTTGAAAGGCACCCTCGCCCTCAAGCCTGCGCCCTCAGAGCTCGCCCTGGCGCCTTGGCTCGGGGGGGGGGGTCTCAGGCTACAACCCTGTAAGGAAGAGTCCCTGTCATCCCCATTTCACAGTTGAGGAAACAGAGCCCCAGGTCCCCCACTGCCAAGTGGCTGAATCAGGATTCAAATCTAGAGCCTTTTTTTTCCAAGTACTGGAAATTGAACCCAAGGGCATTCTACACTGAGCTACACCCCAGCCTTCTTCTTCTTCTTCTTCTTATTATTATTATTACTATTATTATCATCATCATCATCATCATCTTCATCATCATTATCATTATCATTGACAGGGTCTCACTAGGTTGCATAGGTTGGCCTCCAACTTGCAATCCTCCTGCCTCAGCCTCCAAAGTCGCTGGGATGACAGGTGTGTCCCACTTCTTTTTTTTTTTGCGGAACTGGGGATTGAACCCAGGGGCATTCTACCTGCACGCTACACAGCCCCATTTTTTATTCTTTATTTTGAAACAGGGTCTCACTAAGTTGCGGAGGGCCTCACTAAGTAGCTGAGGCTGGCCGTGAACCTGGATCCTCCTGTCTCAGCCTCCCAAGTACTGGGATTACAAGCATGCGCCACCACACCCGGCTCCAAGTCCCACTTCTAATTGTCACATCTACTATTTGGAGCGCCTGCCTGGGCCTCCCCCAACCAGCCAGGCCACCCTCTGGCTTCCAGGGCTCTGTCCAATGCCCCCACCCCGCCGCCTTGAGTGGTCCCAGCGCTGATGGTGACAACAGTCCACGTGCTCCGAAGACCTTTGCTCTCGTCTGCTTCGGGCCTCTAGGGGCAGCTTCAGCCCTGTGCCATTGCTGGGTGCCAAAAGAGAGGATCACTTGTCCGCGCTCACAAGTGCTGCGGCCCCGAGCTGGCATCCCTGGCCTCGTTCCTCTCTGGAGGGGCAGCCGGAGCCCCACAGCCTGGGAGCGAGAGGCCAGGCAGGGTCCAAGCTAAAGGCTTGGGAGTTGGTTCATGCTGCGGCCAAAGAACAAAATTAACTCGATAAATAACGTAGGCATTGGGTTTGGGGGGGCATCCTTTTTAGAAAACCCGCAGCTCGCCTGCGTGCTGACTTTCTAGAGCTAAGTTTTAATTGCGGGCCGCATACCCTGGCTACCGCCATCCTGCAGAGGGGAACGGTGTTCTTTTTAATTAAATCTGTCTGTTATCACACCGATGGTTATGAAGGGAGACCCATTAGCTCCGTGGCGCTGCTGGGAAACCGTGGGCCACCTGGGCCGCTCCAGACCCGAGCCCATGACGGGGTGACAGGGCTGGTGACCCGGACCCTCCCGGTCCACACCACACCGGCAGGGAGGAGCTCAGGCAGGGCCCTCGCACTCAGCCCTACTGTGCGCCAGGCTCCCAGCACTCAGAGTCCCTGCTGGACAAGACTGCCTCCCACCCAGAACCTGGGAGGGATCCTGGCTCAGTTACTTGTTTGCTGTGGAACCCTCAGACAGTACCCTCCTTTGGGGCCAAGTGACATGTGTTGGCCCAACCTGCTCCATGCGTACAATTCAACTGCACCCCCAGCGCCCCAAGGAGGGACTGTCGCTATCCCCACTCTATAGATAGAGGGACGAAGGTCACCGAGCTCGATCATGCCTAAGCTAGGACTTGAATGGACCACTGCCTCAGTTTCCCCATCTGGGAAATAAAGATAATGGTCCTAGCCTGGGGGTGAGGGGCATTAGATAAGACAGGAGAGCACATGGCTATAAATAATGGCTGTTTTTATTTGAATGTTGTCATGTAAGTACACAAATGGCTATCTGTCCCATTTTCCAGATGAGGAAACTGAGGCTTTGTCCCCAAAATGCCTTGTATGCCCCCCACTTTTTAAATCTTTTTTTTTACAGTACTGGGGATTGAACCCAGGGGCATTCTACCTCTGAGCTGCACCCCCAGCCCTATTTTATTTTATTTTACTTTATTTTTTAATTTAATTTATTTGTTTATTTATTTATTTATTTGCGGTACTGGGAATTGAACCCAGGGGCATTCTACCTCCGAGCTACACCCCCAGCCCTATTTTTTATTCTTTATTTTGAAACAGGGTCTCACTAAGTTATGGAGGGCCTCACTAAGTAGCTGAGGCTGGCCGCAAACCTGCGATCCTCCTGTCTCAGCCTCCCAAGTACTGGGATTACAAGCGTGTGCCACCACACCCGGCTTACTTTATTTTATTTTGAAACAGAGTCTCACTAAGTAAGCACACTGTCCTCGAACCTTTGATCCTCCTGTCTCAGCTTCCCAAGTACTGGGATAACAGGCATGCGCCACCACACCTGAAGCACACCCCACGCTTCAGCATACTTGGGAGGCTGAGCCAAGAGGCTGAGACAGGAGGATTGAAGGTTCGAGGCCAGCCTCAGCTACTTAGCGAGGCCCTCCGCAACTTAGTGAGACCCTGTTTCAAAATAAAGAATAAAAATAGGGCTGGGGGTGGAGCTCAGAGGTAGAACGCCCCTGGGTTCAATCCCCAGTACTACCAAAAAAAGTGGGGGAGGGCCGGGGATATAACTCGCTCAGGGGTAGAATGTCCCTGGATACCCAATACCAAAAATTAAAAAAGGTCCCTGTGGGAGACTCACTCTAAAGGCTAGAGTCGAATGGCCTCACGCCCTTTGCCTAGTAACTCTAGAATCCCCTCCTACCCTGAGCTGCCCCTTCACCATGGCACTTTCTGAAACCAATGGATTGATGGCAGATGGGACATAGGGGAGGCTCAAAAAGCACTGTGCAGTTCCGCATGCCCTCCTGCACGGCCGACATTGCTCCCCGTGTCCCCAGCCTCATCTGAGGGCATGGCCAGGCCAGTGTGCTAGAGGGATGGGGGAGACACATGGAGGAGAGTCGTGGCACCCACCCCCCAAGGCCATCCTAGCCCACCAGCTTCCAACCAGCCTGCCACTGACGACAAGCACCTGAGCCTGCCCAGCCAAGATCACAGAATCACTCAGCCACCCATAGATGTGTGAGACGGAATAAACGGTGAGTTGGAATCCACTAAGTTGTAGGGCTGTTTGTTACACAGCAATAGCTAACTGACACACCCCATCTCCACAGTGGCACAAAATACAGACATTAAAAAGAATCAGGGAGCCCTGTATGTTCCGACATGGAAAAGTCTCTAAGATATGTTAAGATTAAAAAGTAAGATAAGTAGGGCATGGTGGCTCTCACCTGTAATCCCAGTACTTGGGAGGCCGAGACAGGAAGATCACAGGTTCCAGACCAGCCTCAGCAACTTAGCAAGACTCTTAACAACCTAGTAAAACTCTGTTTCAAAATAAAAACTAAAAATAAAAGGGCTGGGGGTGTAGCTCAGAGGTAGAAGCCCCAGTACCCCCCCACACACACACACTAAGGTATTTACACAGTGTGCAACAATTTACATGAAAGAGAAAACTATCACAGATAGTTCTAGCCCATAGACTCTCTGGAAAGCTGCAGTCAGCTGGTAGCCATGGCTGCCTCTTGGGGCAGAAGCTGGTAACCAACAGGGGAGGGAGAGAGGAAGACGTGCTCTTCAAAATCTTGTTTTATACAGCTCTTGATTTTTTTTTTTTTAGCTCTTGATTTTTTGTACCACATGCCTCTTATAACCAATTTTTTAACATTTAAGAAGTGTTTTTCCAATATCATGGTTTTAAATGTCCTCTTCTCGTGGCTTCAAATCCAAGCCCTACCCTTCCTGGCTCCGTGGCCTTGGCCAACAGCCTCAGCCTCCAGGCCCAGTGCTTCACCTATTCGGTGTGGGTGAGGGTAGCGCTGGGGGAAATGCAGACCACGCGTACACTAAGTGCCCAGCATAGAGTGGGTTCTGTGCTTTTCCCACCAGGCTCCACCAGGGCTGCCCTCGCTCTCAGTCCAGCCTGGGCTCCCTTGCTCTCTGCCCATGCCAGGGAACACTTGCAGCTCCGACTTCAGCTGCGATCCCTTCTTCCCTTTGGGAGTGGCCTGACCAGCTCTGACCCCGGCTTGGCCAGGAAGTCCCCCCTATGGGACAGGGGCTGGAAATGTGGGCTCCCAAGGAAGGGCCTCTGGCTGGCTTTGAGTCCTGGCAGCCCCGTCTTTCTCCGGGCGGAGCATCTGAGGCCCATGTGTGAGCTCTCCAGCCAGGGAGCCGGGCCCTTGTTTTCCGGCTCCCTAATCCTCACTTGGCAGAGAGGAAGTGGTGGGTCGGCCTGACTGGGTGGAGAGTGGCCGGAGGATCGGCTGAGGAAAGATTCATGGGTCATCAAAAGGGCCTTTTGCCTTCCAGGCCGCCACGGCCCTTCACGTGGACGTAAATCACAGTCGGGGCAGGAAGATAAAAGGTGCAGGGACGCAGGCGCCGTCTTGGGAAAAGAAATGGGCTCAGGGGCTTTTTTTCTGAGCTTCGGCAGAGCTGGGCTCTTTGGCTCAGACCCTAGTGGCCTCAAGGGTGGGTCCCCTGTCTCCTTCCCGCTCGCTCTGCATGCCCGTCCCTGCAGGCCCTCAGCTCTGCGCTGACCTCGGGACAACCCTGAGACCCCTGCCTCACACGCTGGCCCCAGGCCAAGATGGCCTGGCTTCCAGGGCACGCGGCCTGCGTGATCATGCCACGCCTCGCGCTCTGCCATCCTTGCCTTAAAATTCTTAATCACTTTTGAGCCAGGCATGGTGGGCACGCCTGTAACCCCAGTACTTGGGAGGATGAGACAGGGGGATCGCCAGGAGCTTCCCGGCAGAGCTTGCACACCTCCAGTGGCGGGGAGCTCACTTCTTCTTGGGGCAGCCCAGTGAGTCCACAGTGGGCCACAGAAGCTTGTCTGATAAGAGACCTTATCTCGTGGTGGCTAAGGAAACGGCTCCTAGCACCGTCGTGAGAATTCTATGAGCGCACACACGCAGTGCCTGGAGCATCTGCTTCCAGCTTTCTCAATGACGGCGCTTCTCGCATATTATTAGAAAAGGCTTTGTTTTATTGGGTTGGGATGTCGGGCCTGGCCAGCGGTTACGGGGAGGAGGCGGGAGAAGATGCACGCACCCTGCCCCTGTGGCCAACCTGGAAGGTCAAACCTGCGGCTTCACCTGGCTCCACCCGGCAGGTGCCTTGTTCTCTGCTGCCATCTGCTGGCTGGAACGGGGCACTACATCACCGCTCGCACTGGCGGCCGCCACACTTTTTTCTTCTGTTAATCAGAAAAGGATCAAATCATTTGACAAATATTTTCTGAGGTCCTGCTCAGGCCCTGGGGATTTTGAAGTGAACGTAAAAGACAAACTGCTTGCCCTCTTAGAGCTACCGTTTGTGTGGGAGACATGAATGAGAAGCAAGAATAGCAATAATTTGATTTCTGCTAGTGTTATATACAATGAAAAAAAAATTCAGAGTGTGTGGAGTGGATCCCCTGGCAGAAAGTCAATTCCAGGAGGACAAAGTCTGTTCTGGGAGCAGGGGCAGGAGGGCGGCAGGCTGAAAGGCTGTCAGGAGGCTCTATGACAACTTTGGACAATATCCTCAGTATCCCCTGCTGGAAAATGGGGAGAATCACAGCCACTTCTCAATTTAGTGGCTTTGTGAGGAGTTAGTGGAATCCTAAAGGAGAAACATTTTGTGAATTGTATCGTGTGTGTGTGTGTGTGTGTGTGTGTGTGTCTGTCTGTCTATCTGTCACTGGGGATTGAACATAGGAGCATTCTACCTCTAAACTATATACCTCCAGGCCTATTTTATTTTATTTATTTTATTTTATTTTATTTTATTTTGAAACAACATCTTGCTAAGTTACTATGTGCCGGCCTCAAACCCACAATCCTCTTGTCTCAGCCTCCCAAGTACTAGGATTACAGGCATGCGCCACCACGCTCAGCTTTTGTGAACTGTATCATTCTTATAAATTATAACTCTCAAATCATTAGCTAATGTTTGCTGTGTAGCCCCTGGAGCAGGAACTCTGCTCAGCCCTCCTGGGGGGTCATGGCATCAGATCCTAGAAACGCGCTGCGTGGTAGGCTCTGCACAGTGATCGCTCCTGCTTTCTAGACAAGGACATGGAGGCCCAGGAGGTAAATTTACTCACTCGAGGACATGGTGCCCTGGAGCCTGACAGCAGGAGGGTTGAGCATCTCACCTTCTCCAGGCTCCCCCCCCCCCACCAGTTCCCTCCGCCTGTGCGCCCAGGCTTCACTGCCCAGGAACAAAGCCCCATCTCAGGGAAGCACTCCCCGCGAGCCTGACTGTCATGCTGAACCAGCCCTGAGCTGCAGGGGTGAGCTCCTGCACCCCGGGTGACCCGGGACACACCGCCTGGTCCCTCTGTGCCTCGGTTTCTCATCTTTAGAGTGGGGACAATACGCAGATCATCGGAAGGCTTGTGAAAGAGCCGACATGAAAGGGCTGTGTAAACTGTGAAGTGCGGGGCAGAGCCTCAGCCGCACCTCCTGGCCTCCAGCAGCGAGCCAGGCACTTTTCGTGCATTTTTCTCTTTTCGTCCTCACAACCCTGGAAGAGACTCGCTCATCCCAGTTTGCCTGGACCTTTCCAAGTTTTAGCACCAAATTCCCACAGACCAGGAATCCCCTGAGTTCCAGGAAAAACCGTAAAGTAGAAAACACTGTCTCCATTTTCCAGGTGAGGAAACTAAGGCTCAGAGATGTGCACTTGCGGAAGGGCCCAGGTATATGGGCTGCAGAACTGTCACCTGGCCAATGCACCTGGCTGCTCCCTGGAGACGGTGGGAGCCATAGAAGGTTCGGGGCAGTAGCAGGCTTGCCTTTGTCTTATCAGCGCTGAGGTGTTGGGTTGTGATGCATCTCAGAGAAAAATCATCGTAATGAACAGTCTGTGCAAAGCCCAGCCTGGAGCTTCTGTTCTTAGCCGCTGTCTATCCAGTGCTCACCAAGGAAGCCCATAGTATTCTCTGGCTGCTCACTGCGGCTCAGTGAGGTGAGGCGTGTAGGCCCCATTTCATGAATGGATAAGCTAAGGCTGAGAGGCCACCTTTCCTGCCCAGGCCACCCGGCAGGAAATGCCTCCTCCAGCCCTCAGCCCCGCTGCTGGCCTTGCACCCTGCCCTGCCGCACACTTGCGTGCCTCCTGGGCCTCTGCATCTTGGGCGGCTCATCCGGAAGATAGGGATAGGAGTCCACGCCTCCTGGTGTGTTGAGAGGTCTCAAGAGGTGCGGAGGGACCGGGCTCAGGGTGAGGAAAAAGACTGACAAGTTGTCATGGTCAACACCCTGAGAGGGGGCGAGCTTCACGTCCAAGTGTGCCATGGTCCTGTGTCCCTACTGCTGTGGCACCTAGGAAGGGAAGGGAAGGGCTGTTTGTTGAGTGGCTACTACACTCCAGGCCCTGCGTCGAGTTCCTACTGTGACTTAACTCACTTCATTCTCACAAGTCTGCCGTCAGCATGAGCACCCTCATCCTCTGCGATTTGCAGGTGTGCACCCCAAGACCCAGAGAGAAGGACCCGCCCGGGGCCGCTCAGTTGAAGAGCTGGGACTTGGAGCCAGGCAGGCTGGGTCTGTGCTGGGGAGTTGGCTCCACCGCACGGAGGACCCTGGGGGCAGCGGGGACCCCCAGGGCAGGGGCAGGGGCAGGGCCTGGGACTCCTGGCTTCCAAGACCGACAGGAAGCTGGGGCGTTCTTAGTCCCCCAGGGCACTGCGGGCACCCAGACTGCCTGCTCAGCTCCAAGATGCAAATGGGGTTGGGGTAGGGGGGCACACGTTAGCCCAAGTGTCGGGACAGCCTCGCCGAAGGGCGACACTGAAGCAGAGTCCCAAAGGGCGGAAGGGAGCTAGACTCATGAAGGACCGGTCAAGAGTTCCAGGCAGAGACAGCGCTCCTGCTTACCAGTCTCAGTTTCCCCATCTGTACAGAGGCAGGGTGGAGTTGTTCCTGTCCCCCAAGAGATCACAGGCTGAGTGGAGGCAGAACCCCAGGCCACTGGGACTCAGACAAAGGCCAAGGGGCACACAGGCTGGGTGGGCTCGGACAAGGGGGTCATCAGGAAGACCACCTGGTGGAGGGGCCCTGGGGGCCAGGCCTCTGGGTCAGGGATCTAGGGCTAGGGCTGGGACAGGGCCCCCTGGCAGATACAGCTGTATCTCCAGGGGAGGGGAGGAGGGACCCATGGCTCGGGTCAGGGGTATGGGGCACACAGCCACTGGGAAGTGTCCCACCCCACAGCTCCAAACAACCCCTGGGAGGGCTGGAGCCGGACAGAAGGGACAGGACAGGAGAAGCAGGGGTGGGCGGGGGCACAGCTGGAGCAGGTGGCGGGTGAGGAGGCAGGAGACAGATGAGGCCTGGGCAGGGAGGAGACAGGGAACAAGATGGGAGATAAGATTTCAAAGGCGTTAGACAGTGCCATCAGCAAGCAGCCAGGAGCAGCCTGGGCAGGGGGTGAGGAGGGCTGAGAGGCCGGAGGAGGAACAGGGACAGGTCCAGGCCGGGCTCCCCAGGCCCCACCTGCTGCATCTCTAGTCCCGTCCTGCTGTCAGCAGCCTCTGTCCCACCGTATCCCAAGGTGTCCCTGACTGGGTAGTCGAGACTCATGCCCGCCGCCGAGGGGAATGTATGCCTAGCACTGTCCCCTGCGCCCCAGCCACCGTGCTGGTCCCTACCTCTTCTCATCCGTGCCCCTGCCGCACTGGCTGGCCGGCCCTGGCCCGGGGCAGCGTTCGTGGCTCTGAGCAGTCAGTATCCCCGGGCACGGGGTGGGGAAGTCCAAGCCCCAACTGGTTGGACAGGCCAGCTGCCTGTGCCCCACACCTACAGCCCCTCGTTCCAGAAGCAGATGGGGGTGGCTGAGAAGCCAGGCGCTGAGCCCCAGGGAGCACCCAGAAGGGCCTGGGGCTGCGCAAGCTGACTGTCACCGACCCCACCCAGCCTCCTGTTCAAGCCTCCGCCCAGGTGGCCTGCAGGTGGCTCTGCAGAACCAGGGACATGCAGGTCCTAAGGTGACCCCTGAACCGCAGAAGGACCCCCCCCCAGCCCTACGCCTCTCTGCACCACAGATATTGGCAGCTGGGGGCAGCACCCAGCTCTACCTCCTACTGCCGGAGCTTGGACAAGTCGTTCAGCTCTCAAAGGCTTGAGAGTCAGCTATGGTGGCACCCACATTGCTGTTAGAAGCCAGCAAGGGCGTGGCCACAGCAGGACCTCAGCCAATCCACTTACACCCCTCTCTCCTTGACCTGCCACCTCCATGGTTCTACTGGGAGCCATGGAACATGAAGGACCCCAGTGGAGGATAAGGCCAAGGGGTGGCCCTGCTGCCCAGTGGCATCAGGGACCCAGGAGGACATGTGGCCTGGATTGAAGAACAAAGGTCCAAATACAGTTCTCCCTCCATTGGGGCCAATTTGCAGCTAATTGCTATCGAGTTCCCGGGTGAACGGGCACAGGCCTCAGAGGGACCCACATTCAGGGTCACTCAGCACTTTTGGTAAATGTGGTGGCGATAATGGTGATAGAGATGGTGATAGTGATGGTGATGGTGATGGCAATGGTGATGGTCATGATGGTAGTGGTGATGATGGTGATGGTGATAATGGTGGTGATGATTATAGTGATGGTGATGGTGGGGGGATGGTAATGGTGATGATGGTGATGGTGATGATGGTGATGGTGATGATGGTGATGGTGGAGAGGGGAAGGATGGTGATAATGATGATGGTGATGATGATGGTGATGGGGATGATGGTGGTATTGGTAATGGTGATGATGATGATGATGATGATGATAAAGATGGTGGTGGTGGCGATGATGATGATGATGATGATGCAGAAATCATGCTCACTGCATGGAACAGGTGAGAACTTCAGTTTTGGCCAATGTATCCAGTGGGGTCATGAGTGCTTTTTCTTTTCTTTTTTTTTAATGTGCTTTTATTGGTGCATTATAGTCTCACACATGAGTGCTTTTTCTTCAGTGATCTGTGTGGCTAGACGCAGGCTCCAGGGAGCACTTGCCAGGCCTTACCATGAAGTAGGCATTCTCCCAGGGACACAGCAGTTCCGTACCTTGGATATGGGTTGAGTGTGTCCCCCAAAGTTTAATGTGCTGGAAGTTCGGTCCCTAATATAATAGTATTGAGGTTGTGGGGCCTTTAAGAGATGGTTACATTGTGGAGGCACAGCCCTCCAAAAGGATTAATGTCCTTCTCAGAGATTGGGTCCATTCCCTCAAGTGCAGGTTGCAAAAAAGAGAGTCTGGCCCTTCCCCTGACTCCTGTTTCATCTTTTGCCATATGATGTCGTTCACACAGGCTCCCACCATGAGATGGTGTCTACTGTATTATGACACAGTCAGAAGGCTCTTGCCAGAGGCCAAACAGATGAGGCCACCCAATCTTGGACTTTCAGCCTCCCAAACTATGAGCTAAATGACCTTCTTTTCTTTATAAAGTACCTAGCCTCGGGTATTTTTTTTATAGCAATGGACCCTGAAGGGGCTGGGCCATTCACAGTCTTATCTGGATTGGGTTATTAATATTATCAGGGCATGATAATACTAAGAGCTGCCCTAAGGGAGCCCTGCATTCCAGACTCATTCTTAAGGAAGAGTAAGGACCTCCACTGTGGAACAGCAGTCCACTTTCCCCTTGGTAGTCTGGATCAACTTCCCCAACCCAAACCGTAACTTCCATCTTTGCCTATTCTCAGAAGCATGAGGATCTCAGAATGACCACAGTCAAAACATCCAGTTTAATGGAATCATTGTTTCTTCTCCTGGTGGAAACTCTCCTCCCTCTGGAACTAAAACTTTTAGGCCAGGAGAGCATAAAGTCTCAGGAATTGGAAGCAAAAATTCTTCCAGTGAGTCATTAGGAGTAATCATGAGTGGTGGCACTACCATTTCCACCCCTCGATTTCTGAACCTGTGAATCCTGGCCATGGGAGAAACAGCACCATACACAAGACGCTGATTCAGAGCATACACAGCTTTCTGGAGAATCTTGCCGCAGCCCTGCAAGGCCTTGTCACCTAGATAGCATGATAACGGAGTCTTCTAAAGGCTGTTCCACCATTCTAGCAGGCAGTTGCTTCAGGATGGTGGGGGAGAGGGTAAGACCAGTGAACTGTATGAGTAGGGGCCTATTGCTGCACTTCTGTGGCTAGAGGTGGGGAGGACAATTTGGCTGGGGGTAGAAAGGCCTCTTCACTGGCAAAGAACACTCATCAGAATTTAGGGGCTCAATGTCCCCACCTTCACTAGAGTCTTCTCACACATCCCCATACCAACTTGCAGAATCCCATTCTTTCCCAAGCAATTCCCTCACTTTAACAGTAAACACCCTTCAAGGCTGAGAATTCAACTTGCCTTGTATTTAAGTCAGTCACAGGATGAGGTTCTGCATTTGATTTTCAGCAGGTTCAGCACTGTGGCAGAAGATGACTTTTCTTCAGGGCACTGCTAGAAGCTCTAGGTCACTTATACAGCTCTTGAACTGAGAATTCAAATCCCCGAGCACCTTCTTTTCCTTTACCGCTTTGTCCAGTGACATTAGGAACAACCAATATCATTATATTACTTAGTTTTCCAAAAATGTTCAAAAGTAGCATATACAGAGCCACCTAGCTCCTTGCTTCTTCTAAGTGGGTGACTAGGTGTATCCAATGCAGATATTTTGTGTTTCTCTATAAACAGTTCACACCATGGACTATTAGTATTCTCTTTACTACTGGATATAATCATTAGCATCTTTAAGTCTAACTAGATCAAAGAGCCAATTCCAGAAACCTCAGGACCGATGCAGAAAATTCATCCTTAAAATTCTGTTCCTCTAGAACCACTCTCGGTACCAAGATGGACCTGTTCTGCATCTTGACTATGGAGGCGGACACATGAACCTACATATGTGATACACAGAACTAATCACACACCAAAAATGAGTGCAAGTAAAATGAGGAAATGTGAATAAATTCTGTGAATTATATCAATGCCTCTTTCTTTCTTTCCTTCCTTCCTTCCTTCCTTCCTTCCTTCCTTCCTTCCTTCCTTTTCTTTCTTTCTTTCTTTCTTTCTTTCTTTCTTTCTTTCTTTCTTTCTTTCTTTTCTTCTTTCTTTTTTGTACTGGGTATTGAACCCAGAGACATTCTACCTCTGAACTATACCCCCAGCCCTATCTTATTTTTTATTTTAAAACAGTATCTCACTGTTTTAAGTTGCTTGAGGGCCTTGATAAGTTCCTGAGACTGGCTTCAAACCTGAGATCCTCCTATATCAGCCTCCCAAGTACTGGGATTTCAAGTGTGCGCCACCATGCCTGGCCACATGTAGCTTTTGAACACTTGAAATACAGCCAGTCCTAATTGACAGATGCTATTAGTGTAAAGTACATACCAGATTTCAAAAACATAGTACAGGTTGAAGAATGCAAAATAGCTCATTACATTTTTACATAAACTACATTTTGAAATGATAACAGTTTGGATATATTGGATTAAATAATGTATTTTATTAAATTAATTTCTCCTGTTTTTTTAATGCACAAAAAGGAAATTTCAAATAGCATACATTTTGTGTATTTCTATTGAATGGTACCACAAACAAAGTAACTACAGGTATCTACAATTACCATCAAATCATTAAGGCTCCAACCAGCAGGCACTCCTGTCTTTCTCTGGTTTCTGAGGGACATTTCCTATCCACTCTAACTCTGCAGAACCCAAAGTCAGTTCTGCATGGGTGTCAGAGACGAGCGAGGCTCACGGGGCTTGTCCCATGTCACCCCAAAGGTCGCGAAGTGACCAATAAAAGCCAAAAGCATGTGTTCTTTCTGGAAGGTTTCACACAGGTAACTCCGAAGGTCAGGTGTTCCTTCCTTCTCTGCTTGGGTCCAGTCTGAAGGTCATTTCCAAATGCTGTCCTGGAATCTTCTGAGCACTGTGGATTGCAGCAGGCTCGTCTCTCTTCTGGCCTCTGTCTCCGTTGTAACATCTGGCTCTGCAGAGGCTCAAGCCAGCTCTGCAGAGGCAGCAAGACATGTCTCAGCTGGCTCATGACTTCTCAGTGGACACTGCACGGCAGAGACCCACTTGGAGAGCACACATACACAACCTTCATGTCCTGGAAGAGTCAACGTCCCGTGGGGCAAACCTCTACCCCCACAGAGAGCTGATGCTGCTGGACAGATGTCCCCCCATCTTCCTCGTCTCTTCCCGAGAAGGGCTTTACACAACACTTCAGCTGTCCTGTGGGACCATCATCCCTAGATGCAGTGGCCAGAGTGACGGCACATCTTCACACCGCTCTCCCTCCTCCCCGACTCCTCCTCCCTGGGTTCACAGTCCCCCTAAAGTACTTGCGTGTATGCTTTCTGCAGAGCCCAGGCTAAGACAGATCCTGCCTGGCTGGCTGCATGTTCCCTCCCAGCCCAGCCCCTGATTCCCCCATCTCAGCACCTGCTTACAGATGGTAACAAAAGATGGCTGCATCTTTTGTTTCTTACGAGCTTGTTCATGTCTATGTTGACTTCTGTTTCTTTCTCCTCCACACTAAACTGCAGGTCCCATGAGGGTTTCGTCCCCGATGCCTGAAACCAGGCCAGTCACATACTTGGTGCTCTGTAAATATTTGCTGATAGGAAGGGATGGCCCTGGCCAAGCCTGCCTGCTCTCCTTTCAGAACATCAGACCAAGAAACCCAGACTCTCAGCTGGGCGTGGTGGCACACGCTTGTAATCCCAGTACTTGGGAGGATGAGACCGGAGGATCCAGGTTCGCGGCCAGCCTCAGCTACTTAGTGAGGCCCTCCGCAACTTACTGACACCCTGTTTCAAAATAAAGAACAAGCCGGGCATGGTGGCGCACACTTGTAATCCCAGTACTTGGGAGGAGGAGACCGGGTTCGCAGCCAGCCTCAGCTACTTAGTGAGGCCCTCCGCAACTTTGTGAGACCCGGTTTCAAAATAAAGTATAAAAAAAATAGGGCCGGGGGTGTAGCGTGGAGGTAAAACGCCCCTGGGTTCAATCCCTGGTACCGCAAAAAAAATAAATAAATAAATAAAATAAAGAACAAAAAATAGGGCTGGGGGTGTAGCTCGGAGGTAGAATGCCCCTGGCTGGGTTCAATCCC